>CM021105.1:656037817-656142282 GCA_007115665.2 Sequoiadendron giganteum | reverse complement strand
TGATCCTTAGTGATGTGCAACTGACGCATGATGCAAAGGGATGCACAGGAGTTGTATGATCTCTTCTAAATTGTACAACATGATTCCTGGCACTACGCGAGTGGTGCAATGAGTGTCGAGTTGTGCATGGTCACACAACATGATTCCTAGTATCATGCAAGTGATACATGGAATAAGGAGCTATGTCCAATTGACCAAGACGATTCCTAGAATAATGCAAGTGGTGCATGTGCCAAGTTTTGTGTCAAGTAGATCATTTGCTCCTTCTTGAAGAGCAATCATCTTAATTGTGCTAAGAGGCATTTGTACAATCCGGTTAGGAGTTTGTGCAACATGTGTAGATCATGGGATCACTTTAGGAATCCGATACTTCTTACCACCCACTAATATGGTGATTCTCCAATGATTGGTTTTGTACACACGTTGGCGATGACGCTTGTATGGATATGCCCAAAGATAAAATCAAAAGAATCAATTAGCACTACATCACAAACTAGCTCCCCATGAAAAGGATGAATAGCATATGAGAAGCATTGAGGAGTGATATATATACCTTTGGTGTTGCAAGAAATGATCCACCCAAATCTATAAGGTTGTGACTGAGGTATTGTTGGAAAATTTAGGTGTGCAATAATGGCTTCAGAGATGAGATTCAAGATTCTTCATGCTACCACCATTAACCAAAAAAACCAATGGTTGTCCTTGCACCCACATTTGTGAATGGAATAGACATTCTACTTCAACATCTGTGCAATTGTTGCAGTCCTCATGCTGAAACAAGTAGCTTCAAGGTCCATTTCTACCACTTATGGCTCATATGAACCCTCTGCTTCTATGCACGCGAACATGTTCTATGCATGGCAATTTGAGTTAGAGTAGCTGCTCCTTTTGTGTTTGTCAAACCATTTACTTGTCTTTGCAAATTGTTCTTGTCCAAAGGTGGTTTTTAAGTGCAAGGGATTCGTCTCATTTCCCTTCATCTTGACTCCTCAATGATGGTTGCCTAATGATAGACTCCCCCCATTGTCTTGACCTTGGCAAACTTCAGTTTAGATTGAATGAATGGATGTAAGTTACTATGGTACTTGAGGACTCAAAGTTGCTCTAACTTGAATGTGCCCAACTTCACATAGAGGTCATTGAGGGCATCGATGTAGACACAGACTAATTGGTTACATCCTTGTTGCAATTCTTACCACTAAATATAGTGGTCATCATAGACATCTTCAAGATAATATTCATCCTTGAAGGCTTACTAGAAGTTTTATCAAGTTGGCTCACAATTTCTTTCTATTTGGTCCTCCTTGCATATAGCATGGATATGCTTCTTAATAGGTGAAGAGACTTTCAGAAGTGAGGTCTTGATCTTTTCTTCATTTGAAAATTCATTCATAGAGAAGCATTACTCGAATTGATCTAATACCATATCTACATTTATTTTACTCTAGACATAGGAACATCTAAATTCACTTGGAACCTAACAGGACACGACCATTGAAAGCTTTACCTAATCATTGAGCCAATGGAACCACTCATTCAAGGACTTTAGTGAAATGGTTGAACAGAAATGTTTGTCATTTTTGAAGAGCCTTTGTAATTTGATTTTTGCTCTTGCGTGGACAACATCTTGTAACTCCATCTAAGCTCGCTTGAAATAGCTCCAGACATAGTTTGAGGATAATGTGGTTTGATGTTGTGATGTCCCCTTTTTGGGATAACCCTAAATCTTATCCTAGAATCACAAGCTTAATGTAGTTAGGGCTGTAACTTACCATTTAATGCTTTAAACAAGATAAATCTTGGCTTTAGGTCCTTTGCATGAATATATATAGGTATAATTATATTTAAATATATTAAGACAGTAGACCTTTGATCCTTATTCCTTGATTCTGATTTGATTATATTCCTCCATTCATAAAATCTGCAGGTCTGATATTACTTATTGCTGATGGTTCAATGCTTTAATATTCAGTAGATATTGTATTTTCAGATCGATCAGAATATGTTTATATATTATTTTTCTTTTTGTTCATCCCTTTATATCTTTATTTGTGGATCAGTCCTCTTTTATGGATCGATCAATCAAGAATCTCCTCACCTTTTGGCAAGGGACGTGCCTTTGCAACACTTGTCTTTGGGATCGATTCATACTAGTGTCGATTGGTTTAGAAGTTAGTAATCACTGCCTTTGGTTGAGTCGTATATTGCTGATGTGTTTAGGAGCCGATTGACTAAGGATTAGTGAATCGCTGCATGATAGGAATTGCTTTATCTATAGCTTCAAATATAATTGCTTTAGAATATAGCTATTTAGTATCTCTGTCATGTCCCCAAAATAGTAATACGATAAAGACCAAGTGTTAAAATACAAATAAATTAATAAATAAAATAAATAGCAATATTAACATTAAATATAAAATAAATGTGTACCATATCAATATAAAAATATAAAAATATAAAAATATGAAATAACAAATATAATAATAATATATAGGCAAATTATTGTTATTATATTCTAGTATTAAATAATTTAATATCAAAAATAATAATAATAAATAAATATTATAATCATTACACATCAAAGATTGTAATACATTAGAATAAAATAATAATAGGATATAAGCAAATTGGTTTTATTATTAACTTTAATGTTAAAATATGTTCAATAAAACATCAAAATAATATAATAAAATAAGTATATAATCTGAAATATCATAATTATTAGTAATAATATATTATTTTCAAAAATAGATATTGAATGAATGAATGAAAGATTTTAATGACGTCCACGAGACTAAACAGTCTATGGAACCGAGACAAACAACGTAATTTGTCTTCAAGCTCTTTTCCAAGTCGGACCTCCTGCTATTGCTATATTTTATGAAAAGTCACCTCTTTCACCAAACAATACATTCCCCCCATGAGTCACCTACCTTGAATGGTATAAATAGAAGGAAGGAAAATAAGGAAGAGGGAAAAACATTGAGAAATAGGATCTGCAGTTCAGAACAGTAGCAACAATGATTGTTATGCATTGGAATATAGAGCCATTTAATATATATATATTATTTAATAGGCATACACATATATATGCATAGATATAGATAAATTTTATAATGAATAATATGCAATGAATAAAGAATATATATGAATAAGGAAAGAATAATTATATAAACATATATATATGAATACTAATGAATATAAGTAAAAGAATAATTATATATATGAAGTATATATATATTAATATATATATATATGAAGTATATATATATACATACACGATTATGCAATAATGATACTTATAAGTAATGATGACTCTTTAATATAAACATGAGTAGATTATGTATATTTATGAATTGTCCTCATCCTATGATCAATTTAGTATAAGGTTGAAGGAGGTGAGTAAGGAAACACGAAGAGATATAGCAACTCAGGTGATGTACTCACTTAACAATAATATTTAGCATATTTTGAATATAAGAAACAAATATTGCTAGTCTGATTATTGGCGTAATGCTTTCTTTAATATTATCATGATGATAATGATGTTGATATTGACTTCAAGAATCAGTAATAAAAGCAAATGTATTTGATTGCTGAAAGATTGACTTCCTTGCATTTGCAAGCTTATTGGGAGGAAGGGTGTGAGGGGAGTGGTGCCTAAAAACTCCTCTTAAGTTTTCCCCTGGAACCCAAGGTAGGGATGGGCCCTGGAGGGGTGGAAATTCTACTCTTAGTCAGCCCAATCCCAAGGCTTTGATGGGCCCTGGAGGGGTGGAAATTCTACTCATAGTCCGCCCAATCCCAAGGCCTTGGTGGGCCATGGAGGGGTGGGGGTTCCACTCATAGTCCGCTGCGGCCATGGAGGGTTGGTAGGCCCGGGCCACTTATCCGCTCCCCCGACTATCCCCAATAAGTCAAGTGTCTTCCAAGGTGCTGACATGGGTAGAGAAAACAGGTACCAATGTTTCCACTAAGCATGCCACTCCGAGTATGGAATGGTCTTGGTTTGGACGTTCACCTCAGAGGCAAGGGGTGGGTTGTCCTAATCGGATGCTTGTGCCCTTGGGCTTAGATGGATAGCTTCGGGCGGATCTACCCATACCACTCCTCACCTGTCTCCATTATTACTTTTGTGATTATGCTTATATTTTGGATATCTAGATATTAATGCTAACACATATGTTGTTAATATGATGAATACAAGATTCCAATCTAGGGTTATTGCATTAGGATAACATTCAATTGGAAAAGAAGAAACCTTAAACCTAATCTACAAGCGAATTTTAGGGAAAACCGGGTAAGGGACATTACAATCTCTAATATTTATATTAGAAATAAATATTTTTGTGGGGCATTTATATTAATATTTATTCATTTGTTTATTTAGTTTAGAGCACAGGTTATTCTATTCATGATATTTATATCATATAATACCATTATAATATTTATAATGATATTTACAAATATCATATATTATCATTATAATATCTGTTATTCTATAATATTTATATTATAATACTTATGTATGATATTAATGGTTAAGTGGTAATTATATCTTGATAATAATAATTATAATAATGGTATTCAAATGGCAATTACTTATATTTATATTTTGATATTTATTCGATTTTGTTTATGATAAGGTAAGCAGGGTTTTGAAAGGGCCCAGAGCCTTGTACAAAGCTAAGAAAAGGAAACTTCCAAACACCAAAGTCTCAGACTTTGCCAACAAAGCAAAGAAGCAAAAACAACAGACACGCCGCAGAAACACAATAGACTAACAACCAACCTTGGCACCAAATACCAAGGGCAAAGAACACTTAGAACAAACAACAGTCCTAAGTAAAAGACACAGAAACGTCAAAGGCCTTGACCCAAGAAACTTAAACCCAAAACACAAGATCGAGAGCCCAAAAAACCGCTTGGAACAACCAGGCAACGAACCACCTACAACAGCTAGACTGCAATAGACCTCCTACTCAATTTTGGCAAAACTGAGCCTAACAGATTCCCACCAGAAGAGGGGTAAAAATCACAAGTTGTTGCGGAGAAACGTTCTTCAAAATGCACCATCCAACCAAACACCAACCACAAAACCACCTCAAAAGGATAGGGCTCCCCTCTATAGAAGAGGAAGAAGTGGGGACCAACACTACCAAAGTCACCTCTCTCCAGAGCAAACACGTTCCACCTCAATAGGAACCAGCAAAAGAGAGAAGCACTTCCCACCATTTCTACAACCTCCAGCTCCACCTCAATAAGAGAGGGCTCCACCTTAATAAGAGCAATATTCACCTCTATTGAATACAACGTTAGTAGAACATGGTAGGAAGCAAGAACTCTAGTAGAAAAGGAAAACACCTCCTCCTTTGGCATCCAGAAGGACAAAAACAAAAGGAATGACAACAACAACCTCCTAGCCAACATAATCAGCCTGTTGTTTGGTGTTTCTGCACATCAACAACTCAAACAGAATAAAGACTATCCTATCTCTCTTGAAAGGTTGATCTCTTATGAACAAAGAGATAACCCCAAAGTCTCTCGGGTGTTAGGTCATGACAATGCAGTAGAACAAACTCAGTGATAAAATGTGAATATGCTGGTAATCACAAGGGGTCTTACGTGCTGATGATGCAGGTTTCTAAACTCATTAGATCCTGAACATGGTGGTGCTTTAACTTTGGGTTTCGACCACATAATAAAAGAAACAAGAAAAGAAAGGGGTTCAAAATTTTAAATCGCTAATACTACCTCTAACATTAACCATGCGAATGACAGAAGACCTGAAATGGACCAATCCCTTAAAACTAATTTCTAGTCGACCCAGGTTATACCTACAATCTTGCAGAAAATAGTGCAATCTTCAATGGTTTTAGAGATTTTCAGGCTAAAAAAATTCATTCGATGGGAATGAATGAATAGGTGCAGCTGAACTAAGCGCATGAACAGGGTACAGGTTGACCTTGCACAACATTCCCATAATCAAGAAGCTGCCCAAGATGTGAACCAGGGATTGCTACAACACTTCGGATGTCCGATCATAAGCATTGCAAAATCGAATCTAAACTACATTCAAGCATTTCCAAGCATTTTAAGAGATGAAACAGGAAACATGCAAGATTATTTAACGCCAAGGAGACACCAGTCATAGCACAATGTCCGCACCTCTTTATTAAATCATCATGTTTACAACATTTCTGGTTTATTACAGCATATGCCTGAAATGTGAAAGCTTCTTCTAATCCGCTAACATGCTACTCTACTATTAACCTAATGATAACAAGTATCTGTTGAACGAGTCCTCTAACTATTGGGAGATCGAACGAACCGCTTTACAAAGAGGCAGAGTGCCATATATATAGAAAACTGCCCATGCTAGAACAGAACTAGGGTTACAAAAACTCACGGCCACCAACCAAATCGGCCCGACAAATAGCAGCAACCCACCGCCTAGCAATGAATGCGGCAAAGGATGCCACCAGATTAACCAGGGTCACACGCCACCGAGGGACAGATCCTCGAGCCACACCCAACATGAATGAACACCCGCAAACAAAGAAACGCGCGCCAAAACCAGGGGACGAAACCAGCCGTCGATCGGGCTTGAGATGCACAACGAACGACCCAGATCGATGCCAACCACGAAGAGCCCATCACGTCCCCCACCAACCAACCATCAATGGCCATCAACCGCAGCGACCCTGCGTGCAGGAACGGGCTATGCGACCACAGACGCAAATCGCGTCCAGATCCGCATCGTACACCTCTGCAAATCTGAGCCATGTCCATCATGATCCAACCTGCACGCAAACAAAACACCATCAATACAAGATACACCGCCGAAAACTAGCCAAGTCAAAGAACCCAAGGTTAGAGAACCAAGTAGCAAAACAGGCGGGAGCAGAGCCAGAAACGGGCGGAGGTGGAGAGGAGAGGCAAAACAAAACACAGGCGAAGGGCCAAGACAGGCGGGAACAAAACACACCCCGGCGGAACCGGAACGGGAACCGGAACGCAAACCAGGTGGAAGCGGAACGGGAACTGGAACGCAAACCCAAGAGGAAATAGGCGGAAGCCAAGTTCCCTACCACGATCCACTCCGCGCCCGACTCCGGCAAACACGAACAGAGAAAACGAAACACGCGTGGGAAAGCCAAAGCCAATGGGGCGAAACCGGAACGGAACCGGATCAAGACTAGGAGCCTTTTTAGAAAGGTTCCCGACCATGATCCATTATGCGCCTGGCTCCGCCAAAAACCGACAAAAGGAAAGCAAAGCCAGCAGCAGGAACAAAAAGGGCAAAGCAACGACGAGGACAAAGGATGGGAGTCGAGGCCGGAGAGGGAAATGAAATCGGATTTCGAACTTTGAAAAGTCCAAAATCCGATTCCATCCCGGCTCCGGTCCCGACAAAACAAAGAAACGGCGAGGGAAGCGAAGAAAAGACTAAGGGAACCAACCCTTAGGCCCGAAGCGGACAACACAAAGACAAAAACGGAGAAGCGGGAAGCAGAACCGGGACCGGGACCGAAACCAGACTCGGAACTTGTAAAAAGTTCAGAATCAAATTCCATCCTGGTTCCGCCTCCGGCAGAACAAAAGAAAACAAGGGAAGAAGAAACAAGGGAAAACAAAGGGAGAAGACCACAACCCCCAGGACCCAAACAAAAACAACACAAGGGGAAAACAAAAGGCAAAAGAAGACCACCTAAAAGGACATCCACAAGACACCAAGGCCACCAAGAACCCAACCAAAAGGGAACCCAAAAACAAGGCAAACAAAACCCCAAGATTTTCAAAGGCAAGCACGCAAGAGGGGCAGGCAAAAAGAGAGTCCCCCACCCTAAGTGGGGCGTGTGTGCAAAAACTGCACAACAAATGGCAACTCCATTGGGGAAATGCTCCAGAGCATTTCGATGACAAACTGTCATCACGAACTCAGAATCTTTGGTTTCTTTCCAAGCATGAGGCTACACCTAGACAAGGTTTCAGACACCACCGGTAGGCAAACCTTTCCTATACCAAGGTCAAAGTGTGCATATGCGTCGATTTTCCTTTCCTAAGTTGCTGCATAGACCAAATTCAGTCTGACAGGGCTACATAAGGATTCCAACTCCAAAAGCAACCTGGATAGAGCCTCACTGCCAGTCAAGCGTCCATAGCCCCGATGAGGTTATCACTGCAACCCTCCCTAGCATAGCTCTACTGCCAGCCAGGCGTCCATAGCCCTAGTAGAGATACTAGGATGCCCTTGGAAAGGTGAACCTTTTTGATTTTCAATGTTTTCTTCTTTTTTCTTTTGATATTCTCTTCTGAGACTTGCTTTTAAAGCTTTACTTTTCACCTTGTGGCCAATGAAGCCCACATTCAAGGATGAGAACCACAGCGGCACTGGAGCAAAATTTAAGATTTTTCACCCAGTCAAACCTCCTAAAGACCACATACAACCTTGGAACTCTTAAGATATGTGTGAAGATATAAGACCCAAATATATTCTAGAATTCACCTCAGACAAGTGACTCCAATTCCCAACTTATGCAACATCAGATGAAAGAAATCCACCAGTTTGAATGACTCTGAAAAGATGATAAAAGTTTGTAAAAGAAATCCCAGAGCAGCCCCAGACGAGCAACCAGTTGTACAGATGCAACAAGCCCAAAAGAAGTGGGGTGACCCCCAAAGAGACAGCAGACAAACAAAGCCAAAACCAAAAGAAAAACCCAACCCGAACCAAAGCAAAACAGAAACAAGACAGCAGAAAGGAAACCTATTCTACTAGTATACAAGGAGTGAGTTGAAAACAACTCAAGATTGGAAATAATGCTTCAAATACTGCACATTAACAAGCAGTGGGATATTTTCTCCAACGAGGGTTTTCAAACGGAAAGCATTATCTCCCAAAATCTCTGCAATCTGATAAGGGCCGAGCCAAAGTTTGTCAAATTTTCCATACTCGCCTTTCTTGTCATGGGCCTTATCCCAGTAGAGAACCAAGTCAGAAATTCTAAAGGCTTTTACCTTGGCTCTCCTATCAAACCATCGTTTTACAACACCCTGATGTTTGGCAAAATTCTCAAAGGCTTCATCTCTTTTCTCTTCAAGGTGCAACAACTCAGCTAAGTGGGCTTCACGTTTATCTTCTCCCTCATAATATTCATTGATTAATTGCAGGGTAGGGATCTGTTGGTGTGTGTTTTGAATACGCCACCATACACAGAATAAAATGCCCAAGGACACTTTATCCTCTCTTGAAAAGTAATTGCAAATACCTAGAAGATAATACAATGACTCCAATGTTTCTTTTGCCAGGTTATGACATATGGACAAGGTCAGTGGGCGTTGTGATTTGCTGGTAATCACAAGGGGACTTACATAAAATTCATTTCGCGAGTTGAGGACTTAGACAGTTTTATCATTGAAGCTCCTTTTGATGGGTATTTCAATTTTTCAAAAAAAGGGCAAAAAGGATAAGGGTTTAGAGATCTAAACTACGCCTAAGAATTCAAGAGACAGCAGCGATTAGACAAAATGGGTAACCACACTTCGTTTCGCCTCCTTCGGACAACTACGCGAAGCGGGTGCAATCTTCAACGGAGGTGATAATGGTTTTCATGTTCGAATTGATAATCAAAACAAACAGCAGTTAAGCATCCACGATTTAATGGCTCAGACTAACTTTACACGTCGAGTGCAAATCATCCACTCGACAAAAGTATGAGCAAAATTTTATCCGTCACTGCGATCAAATCTATCATTCATCTAACCAACATATAAATGAAATGCTATTTTAATTCTACTCTAAGTGTTGAAGGAGAAATATTAAACCTTGCATACTACTTGAAAATAAAAGTTGTTCTTAGCAAATCATGCACAAGAGCTTTTATAAACGGAAATAGTTTCGTCGCAACAATTTTTTATTACTCACTTCACACGTTACGAATGAGGGTCCAAGAGTTTATATAGAGTTCCATAAATTGAATAAATGGCTCAGATTTAACATGAGCCGACGGTCAAGATTTAACAAACGAAACCCTAATTAGGGTTTCCCAAAATGACTTCAGTTAACTGGCAATGAACAGCAATGAGTTGGCATTCGGAGCTATTTTCAAGGGACTACATCCTGATCCTCTCGAGCCACCGTGTATTCACCGAATCTGGACACGATCAAGGCAACTTCATCCATGGTAACCTGTGGAAGCATGCCGATTCTAAATTCCAGCCCATCCATGCTCTTAGCGGATCTGGCGAAGGTCTCCTCCCACTCTGGTTCAGTCTTTCAAAGGACTCTCGGATACTCAGGAAGTTCACCAATTTGGCCCAGTCCTGCCTCAAGATGGGTCCAGTGATGTCAAAGATATTTTCCTGGACACTTTCCTTCAAAACTTCCAATTGTAGGTCATTCTCTCGCAGAGCCTCTTTATCCAGGATATCGGCAATTATGTTGAGGATTCTGGCCTGAACTTCCTTGACCTGTTCCTCCAATCTGATGCCGTCAACCTTTACCCTCTCCAAGACTTCACCTCGTGCCGTCAAGGCCCAATACCAAGTGTGGAAGTCATAGGCTGCTCCCGCTGCGATGACGCCTCCCTCTATCAATTCTTGCTTAGGAACTCCTTTCAGAATCCTAAGGCAAGGGATTATCCTATCCTGCGCGTCCGGAAGGCTGTCCCATACTTCTGCCAAGGAGGCTAGCCTAGAAAGTAAGGCAGTGGCCTGACCATAAACCAAAGTTAATCTTTCTATGAATGCCTCAGCTTCAATCCCCTTGGCTGCTATCCATTCTTTGGCCTCCTAAACCGTGAGCCTGTTTTCTTCTATCTCTTTAACGGCCTCTTGTGAAGAGTTAGGAAGTAGAGGAGCCGCCGTAATATCCTGATCAAGTGGCCTGATCAAGTGCTGGATGTACTCTCTTAAGCGCTCAATTTCCAATTGGCACTCCTTTCTTTTGGCTACCTCCTTCGCCAACCTTGATTTGATGGCAGACACAGAATTATCCAAATCTTCCATTTCTTGGCCCTTAGTGGTTGGACCCAAGTCAATGGTTGTGATGGCGTAATCCTGTGGAGCCATATCCTCCTGCGGCTTGTCCGCTGTAGGCACGGCAATCTGTACTGTCCTATTGCCGGCCTCGTCTCTCTGTATGCTGGAGAATTTCTTCGCCGGCTTTTTAGCCACGGTTTGAGACAGTCTGGCCAAAAAGTCTGCCGTATCATCCTCTTCTGGTTCATCTGCCGGCACTTGTACCTTTAGCCTTTCCTTCAGCCAATCCGGGATCGTAAGCTGCTCAACACCGTCCTCCTCCGGCACGCCTTCTCTGTCAGGAACATCCACAATTCCCCTAAGGGCTGAAATCATCCCTTCCTGGAAATCCTCATCTTGGGCGCCCACATTGTCGTCATCTGACTCCAATATTTCAGTGCCCGTGGGAGAAGGCGGCGCATCGTCATCTGGCTGAGGCTCTGTGTTGTCTTCAGGAACCGGAGAAGGATCCCTCATGTCTGCCAGTGAAGCATCGGCAGTAGCTAATATCTCCTCAATATTCCTAGAGGCGGCCGATTGAGAAGGTTTTATCCTGGCCTGCTTCTGGACTGGCTCCTTTCCTGCAGCTATTTCTTTCCTCTTCCTAGAAGTGGTGGTCTCCATCACTTGTACGTCCTGGGATGCGCCCGCGTTGGAAGAATAAGACTCTGCCTCGCTTAGCATGTCATAGGTCAGGGTTATCTTTTGGCGCCTTAATTCTTGAACTCGTTGATCAACCCACCACTGAGTAAACTTGATGACAGGCCTCATCAAGATGTTCAAGTCAGCATGCTCTGCTTTTGACCACTGGACAGCGGGCAAAGCCGAACTCTCATCGAAGCGCGGCTGCGTCTGATTTTCGTCCTCCTCCAACTGATCTAGCACGTGACAAAATTCTGTTGCCCTGATCAAGCTGAGCGGCAATCTGGACCACATCTTCCATCTGACCTCAAATTCATCCACAGCATTTGCCCAAAAGTCCTCCACTTCGACCCTATGCTTGTATCTCCTTCCATCCACAATCTTGATGTGGTGATGGGGGTTGTAGTGATTTCTGGCTGGATATGGGGAAAAAGGGTAATGCTGTATCTCGATTCTGGCACTGTCAGCTGCCTGTGATGATGGACACGACTCCAGCATGTTCCCTATAAAGAAAGGAAAAGTAACTGCCGCCTTTTGCTTCACCCTTTGAAGACCTTGGAACTCTTCTAACTGCCTCAGCACTTCGAGCAGGACCATCTTATTTGTGGGGAAGATGGGAAGACGGTACGGGCTCCCGGTGAATCCTTGGATTCTGATATAAGTAAATCTTGGATATTGGATGAACCAAGACCCGTATTTACTGATCAGGCTTTTGGCCTCATGTGTTAGCCGCTGATGCGTCCCTCCCTGGAGTATCCTAGTGATGTACATCAGGAACGCGTCATGAGCTCGCCTAAAGTGCGTCTTCTCCCTCAGCTGAAGCTGTGGATAACAGTCATAAGGTTTCAGCTCATTCTCCTTACTACCAACTGTGCCTTTGCAGATCAAGCCTGCATACCTGTAAGTTCTAGCCAACATATAGATGACGTAAGAACTCATGTAAAACGTTTTGGTTTTCTCTAGGTTGATAAGCTAGTGGTGAAGATTATTGCTTATCATTCTCGCCCAGTTGAACATCTTGACACCTTCTGTGAGGTCCTCAATGAAGTAATACATCCACGACTTGAAGGGTGCTCCCAAAGGACTGCCTACTATTCTGTTCAATAAGATAATGATGTCTCCGTAGTCCTCCTTGAAGTCCGTACGTGTCAACTTCTTGGGCATCTTCTTGACCGATGGCCTAGGCTTATCCAGCCACGACTTGTTAATGTTGGCGGCACAAAGGCCAAGGCTTTCATCATATAACTTCTGAGCATCTTCCTTGGTCTTGTAGACAGTTTTAGGATATGCCGGAATGCCGAAGGCCTCTTGAATGGCCAACTCTGTCAGATGTGCCAACACTCTCCCATCGGGTGCCACAATCCGCCTCAACTCAGCATCATAGTGAAGTGCGCACTCCACCATAAGTTCAGCATAGCCAAGCGCAGGTGGGAATCCGGCAGCTTGAAATATGCCGTTTCTCACCATCCTTCTAGCGGCAGGTGTTGGTAAAGGTCCGTTATGCCCATATATTCTCTTCTTGAATTCCTCAAGGTCGATATGGCCAAGATCAGTGTCTGAGACATCTTTCCACTTTGACTTTATTCTGGTCTCTGGCTGTGATCCTTTACTTGCAAACTTCATCTGTGCCTGCCTGGATGTTTCCCTTTGATCGATCGTCAACCTGCAAGCACAAAATTCTTAACATTAATACAAGATCATTTAAAATTAACTTGTTCCGGGGTGTAGCTTGGACAAAAATCGCACTTTCAGCCTATTGAATTAAAATTTCTGTCAAAAAGCAAGCTGAAAGTAATTAAATTCGCCTATCTATGAATGAAATTCGTGCCAGAAACGAAGTAGAAGATAGAAACACAATGCAAACACATTGTCGATTAACTTCCAAACCTCGAAGATCGTGTTCTAGCTGCGAATGAATTTAAAAATTCAGAAATCTGCCAGAAGAGGTGCGCCAATATGCTGAAAGTACGATTTCAGCAAAGAAATAAATTACTTCTCTCAAAAAATCACACCTGTCAACAAGAAAATGCTACCTCGATTCTCACAACAGTGTTATTCTTATAAATTTCTCCTTTGCGAATGATTTCCTGAAGATTCAAGAGAGATAGCTACTTCTCAGCCGGAATTGTGAAGAAATGAGTTGCTGAAACTCATTTTATGGCTGAGAAGTGCGATTTTATTCAAGGCATTGTTTTCTTTCCTCTGATTTTCTTCCAATTTTTAGAAACGTTTTCTTCTCAGATTGGCAAACTTCTAATTTCACTTTCAGTTATCGAGGCAAGTTTCTAATTTTCACCTCTGTGCCATCTCTGCTTGAGATTTTCGAATTTTCTCAAAAATTGCCTAAGTGTTGGAAAAGATATTAAATTAATCGTTTAAAATTAATTTTCCAACGTATTTTAAATCTTCGAATCATGGCAAAGTTAAATTTATCTAAGGCAGAATAGTTTAATCTTCCAAATAATCTCCGGTTTTTGAATTTTTAATTAAAATTCCCTAAGTGTCAGGGAAATAATTAAAAATATTAAAATATTAAATTCCAACCCGTTTAACCTTGATACATGGCTAAGTTCGTTCGTCAGAGGCAAAAATATCTCTTTTCAAATTGTCTGCCTAGCCAAAATGTGCTCAATAGCTCATCTGCCAAATTTCAACTTTCTAGGCGGAGTTCTGACCTCTTTGGACATTTTTGTTTAGCCAAACAATCCATCTTCTGAGTTGGGCGAACTTGGAGATCTCTGCCAGTTTGCCATTTTTATTTTTTTTACTAGCGCCTTAGGAATTTTCCAAGCTGAGAGGGGCAGACTTCATGTTTGCTTTGCCAAGCACTCTTTATTTTGTGCCAAACAATTTCATTCCGTTGTGCTGAGGCGTGATTTTTATGCCGGCCAAACCTCTTCTCCTTCCAGACATTTCTCCGTTTTTCATGCCTTAGAATAATTTTCCTTCCAAAGTTGGACGAATTTCTTATAATCTCCTGCCTATGGCGTATTTTATTCTCCATTGGTCTTAGATGGTCTTCACACTTTTCTCGTCATGGCGAATTTTATTCGTGCCTTGTCCAATGGCAAATCTCATTTGTTTCAACTATTTAATTCAATTTCTAGTGAATTCCCTTGTAATTTCACCCCTTTCCAAACATCTTGGAGCGCACCCCTTCATATTTTACCCTTCTCCACACTTCTTGGGGCGGACTTCATGTGTCTCTTGCCATTTTTTCCTAGGCTGGGCGGACTTCATGAGTTTCATGCCATTTTTCTCTAGGGGCGGACTTTGACCTTCTTGTGCCAAAGGCGGACTTTGGCTTCCTCAAGCCATGCGCCATTTCCAAACATCTTGGGCGGACTTCAGCTTCCTTGTGCCAAGGGCGGACTTGGCATCTTTCATGCCTATGGCGGACTTGGCATCTTTCATGCCATCCCCTTTCTTGAGGGCGCCATTCTCAGACTTAGGCATTTTTCCAAAAATTTTGCCATTTTTCAAACCTTTTTCATTTTACCTTGATTTTCTTGATTTCTGGAGACATGTTGATTTTCTACTCTATAGGATCCAAAAATAGAAACTTTTTCCCAAAATAGAAACTTTCCAAAAATAGAAAAAGCAAAAAGCATCCCTAAAAAATAGGAACTCCAGAATGGCCTAAAAATGCCAAAAAGCAAAAAAGCAGAATCCCTAAAAAAATAGGAAGTGTCAGAAACGACCGAAAGCAATGGCGATCTTCGTCTACCGGGTCTTCTAAGCACTTCTATGACGTTAAGACACACAAATGGGTTCGAAATCTCAACTTAACCGGACTGACTTTCAAAATTTACCCAAATTAAAGACTCTAAACTGGCGATTCAGAGGGCGACATCAAAACTTGGGGGTCCCCATTTGCAATGGGGCGATGTGTGAAATAGGTCACAACAAGATCTTCAGCTGGATGGGAAAGACAGGTTCCAAACCATACACTAAGTGATTAGGGGAGGTTCCTATGGATGTTTTTTGTCTAGTGCGGTCTGCCCAAAGAGCAAATCTAAGCTGGGTATGCCAATCCCTGGGGTTCTTATCTAATAGTTTTTGGATGGCTGTCAAGAGGTTCTTATTGGAAGACTCAGCCAAACCGTTCCCCTATGGATAGTAGTTAGATGTGAATTTGATGGCAATCCCATTGTCATAAGCCCAATTAGAAAACTTTAAAGATGCAAATGCAAAACCATTATCACAAACCATAGCCGATGGACAACCAAAGCGATTAATAATCCCTGATTCCATGAAATTGATTACTACTTCGGAAGTACATTGTTTGCACGCAAGAGCTTCAGTCCACCTAGTAAAATAATCAGTTATGGTAAGAATATACCTGTGACCAGTAGACGAAGGCGGGTTGACTGGACCTATGAAGTCCATTCCCCACTGTGCAAATGGTTTTACCTCAATGACAGGTCAAAGTGGAAGAGCGACACACCTCTCCCGACTTGCTGCCGTTTGACACACATGGCAAGTTCTCACATGGTTATGTGTGTCCCTAAACAAGGTAGGCCAATAGTAGCCTGCCCTCAAAATCCGATTTGCAGTAGAAGATGCTGAACCATGGCCTGTGCCATATTTATCATGAAATTTTGTCATCTCTCCCTGCTTCTCCTTTTCCTAGGCACCTGAGATAGATACCTTCATGATTTCTCTTATATAAAACAGCCCCCTTCATCATGTAGCTGCCACTCTTCAACCGTAGGGCTCTCCTTTGTATTGAATTCAAGTATTTAGGACATTGCTAATGCAGCAAGTAGTGAACAATGTCATCATACCAGCTCCCTGGAGAAACATCCTCAAGATTATAATACTGTGTCACAAGGTCAGAACCCGTTTCTGCCATTGTCTTGGTCAGTCCTTGCCCCCTTACCAACTTCATGGGTTGAATTTCAATGTCATACTCTTGCAACATAATCATCCACTTGGCTCTCCTTTCGCCCAACTCATTTTGCATCAACAATAACTTGACTACAGGGTCAGGGACTATAGCAAAGACCTTGTTCCTCAGTATGTAATGTCTACACTTTTTCACAGTTCGGATTAAGGCATAGGCCTGCTTCTCAACACTAGGGTATCTCAGTTCGGCATCTTTCAAAGGTGCACTCGTTAAGGCTATGGGATGTTCCTTCCCTTGATCAGACTTTTGTGTCAACAAGCCAGCACAAGAGTGATCAAAGGCAAACAAATAGATGTAGAATGGTTTCATGTAATCAGGACTTATCAAAACAAGGGCCTCAGCGATAGCTCTCTTGATCTCTGCAAATGCCTCCTTAGCCTCGGCATTCCACTCAATCTTTGCTTCCTGCTTCATCATGGCATTCAGTGGCTTGACTATTTCTGCAAATCCAGTGATAAATTTATCTTGCCAAAGAAGGACTTCATTTCCTTTTTGCTTGCAAGGTGGGGGGATTTTCAAAATTGCCTCCACTCGCTCGGGATCGATGGCAATACCTTGTTCTGAAATAATGTGCCCTAATAGCTTTCCTTCAGTGACCCCAAAAATGCACTTCTTTGGATTAAGTGAAATGCCAAACTCCCTACATTTTTGGAATACTTTGCACAAATCTGCAACATGATCGCTTCTCTTCTTGGAAAAGACTGTCAAATCATCCATGTAGATGATTATGCACTTGCTAATGATGTCCTTGAAGGCAATGTCCATCGCCCTTTGGAATGTAGCTCCAGCATTGATCAGTCCAAAGGGCATTCTCCGGTAAGCAAAGGTTCCCCATTTTGTAGTAAAGGCAGTTTTGTGCCTGTCCTCATATTGAACCATGACCTGATTGTATCCAGAGTACCCATCCAAGAAGGACATCATCTGAGATCCGTTAACAACCTGAAGCACCTCATCCAGTGAAGGAACTGGATAATTATCCTTTTCTGATGCTTTGTTCAGGTTCCTGAAATTGACACAATCTAATTTCTCCATTTTTCTTTCTGACAGGGACCAAGTTTGCAACCCATGTTGAATGTCTCACCGGGAATATGATTCGTGCTGAAAGTAACTTCTGCACCTCCTTTTGGATAATGGGCTCTAGCAAAGCATTGATCAGTCTTTCTCTTTGCCTGAATGGCTTGACACTTGGCCTAAGTGGAATGGTGTGTGTAATGACCGAAGCGTCATATGTTTTCAAGTCATCATAACTCCAAGCTATCACATCCTGATATGTGTGCAAGGCATCAATAATCCCTCTCCTTTCCTCCGGAGTACACACCTTACCAATAAGGACATTTTTGACATCACCTCGGGCCCCCATGTTGAATGTTTCACATTGACAGTCCAGGGATTCCCTTTTCACCTTCTGCTCTTGATCTTTAATCCTATCCAAATCAAAGATCCTTTCTAATTGCACCATGCCTCTTGGGATGGTGTTAGTCTTCAGATTGAGGACTCCTTCCAAGTCAATTTCAGCCTCCTGGGGCTCGACCTCATCAATTATTTGGGAAGCAAATACATCACAGCTAGTAATAAAATCAAGAATGTGCTTATCATCTTCAAATACCTGAAAGTTGGTGACATTGTC
Source organism: Sequoiadendron giganteum (assembly GCA_007115665.2). NCBI lineage: Eukaryota > Viridiplantae > Streptophyta > Pinopsida > Cupressales > Cupressaceae > Sequoiadendron > Sequoiadendron giganteum. Next base: position 656,124,082 of record CM021105.1, on the reverse strand, counting down.
AGGCACCGATGGGGTTGGAACAAGTTCCACAGTGAACTTCTTTAAACCCGAAAGTGACAATGGCTGCAATGTGCTTGCTGCTTGTGCCAAAGAATCAGCAGTCTGGTTCTTATTCTGAGGGATTAGTTGAATGTTGAAGGCATCGAATCCTTCAATAAGGTCCCAAATTTTGTGCCTATAGTTGGTCATTCTACGATCATGGCACGAGTATTGCTTTCTTACTTGCCGGACCACGAGCTCAGAGTCTCCAAATACTTGCAGAATTTTGACTTTCTTTTTATGTGCCATTAGCAGCCCATGAACTAGAGCTTCGTATTCAGCCACATTGTTAGTGCATTGGAATTGGAGTCTGTGAGCAGCAAAGTATGTCTTACCTTTAGGACTGATCAGCTCAAGTCCGGCTCCAGCACCTTGCTTGGATTTGGATCCATCAAACCTCAATACCCAGCAAGCACTAGATCCTACCCTTCTCGAGCTACCTTGGTCTTTACCGACATCCGGAGGTTCATCAGGAGGCTTTGGATCCCTTCCTTTTTGATTATTCTGAATGATCCCTACGCCCGACCTAGCAACTGGGGTTGTGTTGACGTGTCTTTGTATTTGTTCTACTGCAGTTTGACACAAACAGCACTCTAACTCGGAATGAGGAGCGTTGTGCACTCGGCACCAATTGGGGAGAAGCAATTCTTCAAAATGCATGTGTCTGCCCAGCTGAACCTGATTCTCTACACATTTTTGGATGAATTCTTGGAAGTTATTCAGCAGGCCAAGTTGTTTCTCTTTCTGGTCTCCAAGTTCCTCTCCCGTCACCATTCCTGTTTGGTCAATCATTATTTCGGGGGCCATGGTTTCTGGTGTGGACCTACCAAAAGAGCCCTGCAGCATCAGGGCTTCCTCTTCGTCCAGAGCAGGGGAGGCTAGGACATAGTTTCCCATACTGACCTCTGTCACCAATATCTCATTTGAAGTGTTTTGGTATTCAGTGATGACATACTTCATTCTAGGTTCCCTCTCAATTCGGATCTGATTTGGGACTCCTTTCCAGGGGAGCCACATATGGGAGTGATCTGTGGATGTGTATCCATTCAGTGCCTTGGTGAAATCTCTACCCAAGATTAGGCCATAAGTGTCTGGAATGTCAGCCACCTGGATATTGAGCACTTGTTGCACTCTAGGGTCAGAGGCAACTTGCATGGGAATCATGTTTAGTTCTCCTACAATGTTCACCTCTGTTTTGTCCAATTGGGTGACTTTCTTTTGAGAAGCTGCAGGGGTAATGCCAAGAGCCCTACAAACAGCAAATGGCATAACATTTGTGGATGCCCCTGAATCTAGAAGGCAATTGTGCAGATTTTTACCAAATATACGAATGGAAATTAGGAAGGGAGGGATTTCCATCTTGCCCTAGAATAAACTCAACTGTGAGTCAGCTTGGGCAACCTGACTCTTATCCTTTTCTTTACCCCTATCCCCGGATTGTGATGGACTAAGGCCTTTGGGTGCTTGTGAAACAGAAGGTCTTGTAACTGCCTCATTAGTAGCTATTCCTATTGCGGCCACATTTGAACTAAAAGACTCAAGGACCACATTTCTGATTTCAGGAACTCTCAATAACTCGAAGGCAGAAAGACTCACCTTTACCCTTTTGAGTTCCTCGGTAACATATTCTCCCAGCTATTCCACATTCATGTCAGTGTGGCACTCCTTGGAGTGACCAGCCTTCTTCTCCTCTGTTGCGTCAGCCATGCCTCCCTTGGAGACATCCGGTTGTCCCTCCTTGGTTAGGTATTGAGTTGGCACCTGAGGGTAGGATGGATTGTTGTTGGCATGTGGATCCGGTGGAGTAGTAAAATTGTGGGGAGGGGCAGACGTAGTGAACGGTCCCCCAGCCTGCGGATTCCTATGGGGCTTACTTCTTAGATCATACTTCCTGACAGGCTGCTGAAACATTTGCACCTCCTCAACATCAGCCTCTTCCTCATCCAATGGGCCATTGTCATTTTTAGTTTCTTCATTAAATAGTTGAGAGATTTCATCTTCGTTGAATACTTGTTCAGCCTCTCCAGTCTGGCTGCTTGATTCTTCTTCTGGTTCATTCTCCGCATCCCTAGGGAACGGAGCATGATTCAGCACTAAAACTGGGGAGTCATAGGGGTTCAAGGGCACCAATTCTTGGCCGGTGGAGTTATTTCCGACTTCACATTGAAAGATTGAAGCGGCGGTTTGAAATTGAGGGTTTGTCTCGTGAAGTCTGCACCATCCAGACAACGCAGCCTCCGCCAGATATACACCACTTGGAGATTTTTCTTGATTAGAAGGTTGATCCAATGGAGTGGGAACTCCTCCATTGTTAGGCCCAGTATTCCATGGCCTGTTCTGCCTAGGTGGCTGTCTTCTTTCAAATCCTTGTCCGCCTTGTTGGTTTCTGTCAAAATTCTAGCCAGAACCTGGTCCTCTTTCAAAATTCTGACTTCTATCATAGTGCTGCCCTCTATTGTAACTCGATTGCATGCTTTTCTGATTGGCTTGGAGCTGATTGTTCTGGTTCCTTAGGTGAGTTACCTCCATATTGAGCTTCTTCACTTGCTCGGTCAGCTCATCTAATCTTTCTTTATCAGGGTTGTTGTAAGGGACCGGATTCATGGTGTTTGGGGAATACCCTAACACTCCTCTAGGACCAGCAGATTGATTCAAAACCTCGAAATTTTGCAGATATGCAGGGAAGTGGGTTTGTTGTTGCGAGTGGAGGGGATGGTTAGCAGTCTGTTGAGGATAACTAGTCATTGGATGAGTCTAACTTATTGCGTGACCTGGGTGAGGAACCAGAGACAACTACGGACTAGAGTTCATGAATGGGAGTGTGATTAGTCAGAGCCTGGTTGAGGGATTGGACTTGGCTTGGATGAGCAACTGGTCCCAGGGACAGCAAGGGTCCTGACAAGTGCTGTCTCAAGTCGGTGTTGACCTTGATAGCCTCCGCGTATGCGGCGAGCAAGGTGGTGGGCGGATTAGTTCTCCACTTGAGGAAGGTAGAGGTGAGACTATCAAGGGCTTCAAAATAGACCTCTAGAGCAGTGGCCTCATTTCCAGCATAAGGTGCCTGCAGTCTGGTATATGCTCGGTGAAACCAATTGTTAAACGATCCTATAGGCTCGCTGATTTCTCTCTTTACCCCAGTAAACTGCATATATAGCTCATTGGCACTGATGGGAATCTTGAATTTTAGTAAGAATGCAGCCTCAAGCTCAGCCCAGTTATGAATGGAAGCAGCAGGTAAGTGGTTGTACCAGTAAAAGGCTTCCTCTCCTAAGGAGTAGGGGAAGAGCCTGCATGCAACATCTTCATGGTTAATCCCTCTGTCTCTCAGACAAGTCTGAAAGATCCTAATGTGTTCCTCTGCTGTCCTATTTAGCTCATTTGTGTGAAACTTGGAGCAGAAGTGCTCGGGGTTCTTGGGCATGACATTGTAGTTGTTGAATATCAAGGGTGATGGGTTCGTTGCCAAGAAGGCCATTGGTGGGGGTGGTAATGACAAATGGATGACTGGTTGGTGTTGTGGAATGGAACCAGCCTCAGAAGCAGATGAAGATGGAGGGGGTGGTGGTGAAGATGACAGGAATGTGGGACTAGATGATGATTCCTCCCTCCTTTTGGTCCTTCTTGACCTTGTTGGAGGTGGCAATTCTTGAAACTCTTCTACTTCTTCAGCTGTGGATCTGGTTCTCCTTCTGAGACTCTCAGGAGAAATGGCGTTTAGAAAACGCTCCAACTTGTCAGGCCCTCCTTCTAGCGCCAATCCTGTTGTTTGGTGTTTCTGCACATCAACAACTCAGACAGAATAAAGACTATCCTATCTCTCTTGAAAGGTTGATCTCTTATGAACAAAGAGATAACCCCAAGGTCTCTCGGGTGTCGAGTCATGACAATGCAGTAGAACAAACTCAGTGATAAAATGTGAATATGCTGGTAATCACAAGGGGTCTTACGTGCTGATGATGGAGGTTTCTAAACTCATTAGATCCTGAACATGGTGGTGCTTTAACTTTGGGTTTCGACCACATAATAAAAGAAACAGGAAAAGAAAGGGGTTCAGAAGTTTAAATCGTTATACTACCTCTAACATTAACCATGCGAATGACAGTAGACCTGAAATGGACCAATCCCTTAAAACTAATTTCTGGTCGACCCAGGTTATACCTTCAATCTTGCAGAAAACAGTGCAATCTTCAACGGTTTTAGAGATTTTCAGGCTGAAAATATTCATTCGATGGGAATGAATGAATAGGTGCAGCTGAACTAAGCGCATGAACGGGGTACAGGTTGACCTTGCACAACATTCCCATAATCAAGAAGCTGCCCAAGATGTGAACCAGGCATTGCTACAACACTTTGGATGTCCGATCATAAGCATTACAAAATCGAATCTAAACTACATTCAAGCATTTCCAAGCATTTTAAGAGATGAAACAGGAAACATGCAAGATTATTTAACGCCAAGGAGACACCAGTCATAGCACAATGTCCGCACCTCTTTATTAAATCATCATGTTTACAACATTTCTGGTTTATTACAGCATATGCTTGAAACGTGAAAGCTTCCTCTAATCCGCTAACATGCTACTCTACTATTAACCTACTGATAACAAGTATCTGTTGAACGAGCCCTCTAACTACTGGGAGATTGAACGAACCCCTTTACAAAGAGGCAGAGTGCCATATATATAGAAAACTACCCACGCCAGAACAGAACTAGGGTTACAAAAACTCGCGGCCACCAACCAGATCGGCCCGACAAACAACAGCAACCCGCCGCCTAGCAATGAATGCGGCAAAGGACGCCACCAGATTAACCAGGGTCACACGCCACCGAGGGACAGATCCTCGAGCCACACCCAACATGAATGAACACCCGCGAACAAAGAAACGCACGCCAAAACCAAGGGACGAAACCAGTTGTCGATCGGGCTTGAGATGCACAACGAATGACCCAGATCGAACCATGAAGAGCCATCACGTCCCATTAATGGCCAAACCGCAGCGACCTACACCGCCCACAGACAAACGCGTCTAGATCCATCGTACACCTCTACAAATCCGAGCACGTCCAATGATCCACTTGCCGCAAACAAAACACCATCAATACAAGATACACCGCCGAAAACTTAGAGAACCAAGTAGCAAAACAGACGGGAGCGGAGCCAGAAACGGGCGAAGGCGGAGAGGAGAGGCAAAACAAAACATGGGCGAAGGGCCAAGACAGGCAGGAACAAAACACACCCCAGCGGAACCGGAACGGGAACCGGGCGGAACCGGAACGCAAACCAGGCGGAAGCGGAATGGGAACCGAAACAGAAACCAGGCGAAAGCGGAACGGAAAACAGGCAGAAGCGGAACGGGAACCGGAACGCAAACCCAAGAGGAAACAAGCGGAAGCCAAGTTCCCTGCCACGATCCACTCCGCGCCCGACTCCGGCGAACACAAACAGAGAAAACGAAACACACGCGGGAAAGCCAAAGCCAACGGCCCGGCAAACAACACCGGCAAAGAAGGAGCCAAACCAACGGGGCAAAACCGGAACGGAACCGGATCAGGACTGGGAGCCTTTTTAGAAAGGTTCCCAACCATGATCCATTCCGCACCCGGCTCCGCCAAAAACCGACGAAAGGAAAGCAAAGCCAGCGGCTGGAACAAAAAGGGCAAAGCAACAATGAGGACAAAGGACGGGAGCCGAGGCCGGAGAGGGAAATGAAATCGGATTTCGAACTTTGAAAATTCCAAAATCCGATTCCATCTCGGCTCCAGTCCCAACAAAACAAAGAAACGGCGAGGGAAGCGAAGAAAAGACTAAGGGAACCAACCCTTAGGCCGAAAGCGGACAACACAAAGACAAAAAAGGAGAAGCGGGAAGTTCTGCCGAAACCGGGACCGAATCCGGACTCGGAGCTTGTAAAAAGTTCAGAATCAAATTCCATCCCGATTCCGCCTCCGGCAGAACAAAAGAAAACAAGGGAAGAAGAAACAAGGGAAAACAAAGGGAGAAGACCACAACCCCCAAGACCCAAACAAAGACAACAGAAGGGGAAAACAAAAGGCAAAAGAAGACCACCCAAAAGGACATCTACAAGATACCAAGGCCACCAAGAACCCAACCAAAAGGGAACCCAAAAACAAGGCAAACAAAACCCCAAGATTTTCAAAGGCAAGCACACAAGAGGGGCAGGCAAAAAGAGGGTCCCCCACCCTAAGTGGGGCGTGTGTGCAAAAACTGCACAACACAACCTAAGCCATCGTACATTCAGCAACTCCTTCCTCAAGAAAAGCACCATCCGCCACAAAGGGCAACCAACAAACTGAGAATCCATAACCATCCTCATGAGAATGGCAATCGTCACTGAAACAGCCACCAGCCAAGCACAAGCCTTGGCCCAGAACCAGTCCACACCCTTGCACAAACTAACCAACAAGGAAAGTAGGGCATCCTTCACGAGACAAACCCAGAAAAGAAGGGCTTTCACCAAAAATCTTATCAATGGTACAAAAACCACCATAAACAAGGCACGAAGGCCACAAGAGCGGGGGAAAATCAAGCCCAAGACAAGCACCCAACACAGCAACAAGCCAGAGCAAAAAAACGGCAAATCCAACACAACAAGACCAAAACCTCCCTCCAAAGAGAAAGTCAAGCAAAGGCCCACCACCAAGGAAGTGTGGAGCAGAACCAAACGGTCAAAGCAGCACATAGCAACCCAAAACTTAAACCCAAGAGGTGCGAGAGCAACAAGCCAATGCCCGTGAAACACCCATAATTATTCCACTGATCGGGAAGCCTTAATGAAGCACAAAACCCACCACATCGAAACAAGGAAGGGTCTCCACAACCACCAAAGGAACTTACAATAAGAAACCACACTCCTCAAACCAGCAGAGAATGAGGACACATCAAAGTTCCAGATAACACACACAACAGCAACATGGAGGGCAGAAAACCACTCCAAAACAACCTCCTCAGCAAAAAAATCATTATGCACAACCTTCCAGAGGCTTGCCAAATCCCAAAACAAAAGCTAGGGATGCTGGAAAGAGACAACACCAAAGGGTAAAGGCGAAAGAACACCCAATAACCAGAAAAGGCAACCTCCAAGAATGCCCAAAAAAACCACACTAGCCGCAAGAAGCACCGGCCCAAACCACCCACCAATCCAATGAGGACAAAGCCCCAACAATGAAACAAATTGTTAGGGTTAGAAGGTAGATATCTAAAAATTAAATGCAGATTTGATCAATAAAACACAGAAAATTATAGCAAAAACAAGACAACACAGAAAATTTAACGTGGTTCACCCAATCTGGGCTACATCCACAAAACCGCAGCCATCCAATGATTTTATTATCCAGTGCAAAACATATTACAATATCGTGAATAATGCCATGCTACAACTCTCATCCCAACCGCTTATTACAAGATTTTTAGAAGCTTCCAGAAATTAGGGTTCTACAAAGTCGGTTTTTTCCTTTTTCGGTGACGAAACGAAAAAAATAAGAAAAGTGTACAATATAGCATGATCAGTCACCACATACCAACACAAATCATGCCAACGGCTAGAAAGATAGAACAAACAACAACCAAGCACACCCAGACGCAAGGAAGAACCAAGCCAACCGCAACAAGGGTAGAGAAACTTCCCAAGCCCCTCCCCAAAGCCAAGAGCCAAATCTGGAGCAGAACAAAACAACCCAGACAGGCCGCAAAAACCAAACCCAAAAGAGTAGCAAAACTTTCAACCAAAGAAAGGCCAAATAACATTAGAAAACAAGCCATTCCACCAAGGAACGACACGAGAAAGGCAAAACAACCATCCCCAGCAGCGATGCCCAGAAGGACACAAGCCAAGAAGCGATAAAAAAGGAACACAACCACCACAGAAACAGAGGACACAAGCAAAGAAAAGGCCACGAAAAAGACTTCAGCACCATCATCGTGAGAAGAAACAACAGGAGGAGGGTCCGCGGGAAGGACAACATTCACCGCAACACCAACAGCCCCGAACCACCTCACAACAGAGAAATCTTCAAGAAAGTGCACCAAGAGTAGTGCATCATCCATGACCCATTGAAACACATCGTCATCCTCACTATCTTCTCCTTCACCATCTACAGAATCCAAACCACTCCCCCCGCTCTCATTCCCACTCTTCAATTTTGTTATTTGTATTTCAACATCTCATATTTAGCATTAAAATTTTGGGGATATGAAAGATGTTGAGCTCCAAACACTTTGATCTTGTTCATTGGGACATGCAAGATGAACCACTCTAATTCCAATGATCCAAATCCTAGGGATGTCTTAGGAACAATGCTCTATATGAGGATCTAGATGTGAGGTATACATGTGGAAGCAATAAAGAGACAATGCTTTAAATAGAGAAGAATACTAGAAATGGAATAGAAATCTTATTAATCCATTCATTTTGTACATGGCATACTATATAGGGAGATGTATGTTTGTGTGTTTTCTCCTATCTATCCCATATTTTTTGATCTATCTCTACTTTCTAATTAATGTCATAGATATGTATTTATAAAGTTGAAGGCCAAGACAGTGAAAGGTTCATTATGGGCTTTAAATGTTTGTGATGGTTCAACTCCCATGTGTGACTCTTCATTTTCCAATGGCCTGGATCCCAATTGCACATTGTTGAAATATACCGGGCAATTTTTTCAATTTTTTAACACAACTAAATTCACCTGTTAACGTTAATGAAAACTCAATCCAACTGAAGGGAACCCTTTCCTCTAATCAACCCAGATCCCAATGCGGGCAAGGTTGAGAGCATACTCGAAAGGGGATCGTTAGCATAACTGAAACTGCTGGAAGAGTAATAGGAAGAAGATACAATCAACTCAACCACTTATCCAGCGGGAGGACTAGAGATAGAAATTACATTGCTGAAAGTAACAATCAACTCAACCACTTATTCAATGGGAGGACTGGAAAAATAGAGATTACATTGCTAAAAGTAACAATCAACTCAACCACTTATTCAGCGGGAGGATTGGAAAGAAAAGTACAATGTTGAAAGTAAATATGCAACTCGACCACTTATTCAGCGGGAGTGTGTTGACGGCTCAACCGATCAACAATATGCAAATGCAATACAATATAGACTGAGCATGACCAGTCTTTTCCATAGAAGTGGGATGCAAAATATAAAGTGCAGAAAGTAAAGAGCTAATCAGTACTTTTGATTCAGCATTACAATGCGATGAACAATCTGCAAATACAATGAGATATAGATAACCAATGAACTCATAATGTTAGGAAATGAACTCCAAACAAGTACAAGCTATCCAGCATATGAAATATAGTAAAAAGGGACTGAAATATCAGGTCTGATATAAAAATTGCAGCAATCAAAAATTCATACCAGCAAACACTAGAATCACCAAAATGCTCATAACTTCGTCAAAACACCTCTGATTGATGTGAAATCAAGTGCAAAGGAAGCATAAGAGAAGGGCGACCAAGTACAAACCAAGAAATAGCAGATAACAACCTCTGATATTTTATGCACACTTCCCAATGCAATGGCAAGCAAAGTACAACCTCCAAGAAAGGGCAACCAGCAAGATAAAATCCAAATCACCTCTGAAAAATATGAAAACTTGCAAGAAGGGGCACCCTAGGTAGACTTGAACAATAAGCCAATACCCAGAACCAACATAAAATTGTGCAAGGAGCTATGATCGAAAATGTGCTTTAGCCAAGCACCACACCAGCATCACAAAAAACTAATAAAACTGCAAGAAACTCAACTACAATGTGCTCAATCTGTTCTCAAGGATTGAGAACAACCAAATCTCAACTAGTTGCTATTTTTCAGGCAAGAAGTCAAGCCAAAGCTAGGAGGTATGCATTCCTCGAAGCAACTTACTAACCATTCCGGCAACATAACATTACTGTAGATATAAGATAATGAACTAAGAGCCCAATGCTCTTATTTATAACATTTCCTGCTCCAAACTCAAATTCAATCTCCCTCCAAATGGACGCCAAAACCAAACTCAAATTCACAATGCCCATTTGTGTCATTTGCATTTCATTTCTCCAAGTCGTCCTCCTCCAAGAAGTATTATACTTTATTAAAATGTCAATAAAGTATATTATGGCGTCCAAAATAATAATAAAGTGAAACACTTTATTAAAGTGAAACATAAATATAATTGGCCACTTATTTCTCCAAGGCGTCCAAACATGCCTTTTAAATATTTCACTTAAAATAATATTCTCATCAAATATCAAACTTGCCAAAATAATCACCTCAAATGCTGGAGACCAACTGACTATACTGCCTTGCCCGAAATAGCCATAATACCAAGTTGTTGAAACACTGCCAAAATTAGCACCAAAGGTGTTGGAGACCAAACTGCTCAAATTGACCTGCCCGATATAGCCATTGAATTGAACTGCAGAAACCTTGTTAAAAAAAGTACTGCTAAAAATAGATCTTACTAAAAATAGCATACTGCTAAAAATAGTAAGTTGTTGCAAACTCATTTTAACCACAATCCGAGCAGCCGTCGTACTTACTAAATATAGTAAGTCCGAAAAAGTTCTCTGATTCAGTTGCATGTCACGCTGTCGTGAAGCTCTCTGAAAACCTAGAAGGAATCCAGAATCTAAACTGTAAAACTCCAACATGCAGCCGTCGTAACTTACTAAAAATAGTAAGTCCGGAAAAGTTCTCTGATTCAGTTGCATGTCACACTGTCGCGAAGCTCTCTGAAAACCTAGAAGGAATCCAGAATCTGAACTGTAAAACTCCAACATGCAGCCGTCGTAACTTACTAAAAATAGTAAGTCCAAAAAAGTTCTCTGATTCAGTTGCATGTCACGTTGTTGCGAAGCTCTCTGAAAACCCAGAAGGAATCCAGAATCTGAACTGTAAAACTCCAACATGCAACCGTCGTAACTTACTAAAAATAGTAGGTTCGAAAAAGTTCTCTGATTCAATTGCATGTCATACCACTGTGAAGCTTTCTGAAAACCCAAAAAGAATCTCGCAACCAAATTGCAGATTTCCAACATGCAAACCCCTGAATCCTCAAAAGAAACCTCCAAGCAGCTGGAAACCCAAATTCTGCCATTGACTAGCCTACGGCCATTCAAGGATAGGCTATCATTCACTGGAGAGTGCAGTGCTAAAAATGGGGACATTACAATTGTGTTGATAGGTTTCTTGTCATGAAACGGCTTCAAAGGTTGCACCAAGTGGTTGCTTGCACAAACTAAAACATTGTGTAGTACTCTAAGGTGTTGCATAGGGTTCTACATTGAGTTCTAGAATATGCACCTTGTGTGGTAACACCTTTAGATAAATATGTGCACAAAATTCAAGCAAAGTTGTCTTTGAAGTTGTGCAACATGATCTTTAGAGTTGCATGAATGCCACATGATGCAAATTCTAGATTGTGCATAGCCATGGTGTTTGACATCACGATGAGGTGATGTGTGTTATGCAGCTGGAAGTATCCTCCCTAGCTGAGAGGGAGTGTTGATGTTCAAGGCAACATCCGGATTATCTTCCAATCCAGATCGCATGAAGAAGACAATTAAATTATAGCCTATCGGCTATTTAATTGATGAAAGCGATTTCATGAGATGACACGTAAATTGTTAAATGATGATTAATATTTAATTTATATGATCATTATTCAATGAGAAGAGGCGCTTCTCATCATGCAATAAATAGATATTAATTATTGTTAAATAATTAATGAAGGGCCACGACTTTATGGAGGCCGACTTTATGTTTATTGGAAACACGTCTTTTCAAGGAGGCTGACTTTCATTATGAAGAATCACGTCTTTCCTAATATGGTCGACCTTGTAATTCACAAATTATATTTGTAATTATCTTTCGTATTGTGGCTGACCTTCTACATGAAGAGGTGCAACCTCTCTCATATGGTGTATTTATACAAGGTCTCTTCCATTCATTTCTATATCAAGTTCATTCAGCATAATTCGCATTCCTAGAGGAGTTCGCACTTGAGCAGCAGACCTTCATTTCTGTAGTAGCAGATCATCATCTTTGTAGCAGTAGATCTCCATTCTATAGCAGCAGGTCGAACTCAAGGAGAAACATATTCCTTTGTATCTTGCATCTAAGAGAGGTGTTATCTATTGTATCAAATCGGCATTGTGTTGTGCCTGAGTTGTTAGCAGATTTTTTCTCTTACTTTATCAATATATAAGAGATATATTGGCTGGTTTTTTCTCCCTCAGGTTGGAGGGTTTTCCCAGGGTATCTTGATGTGTCTATTGTCTTATGTGTTGCATATTCTGATTGTTTCAGTTTGAATTATCTGATCATGAAAAACTAACATGGTATTAGAGCGGGTTTGAAGAAGATCTGATCAGATTTGTCCATGCAATTCTAAGAGAGATTCAAAAGCAGACCTTGAGACGAACTTCATCATATTTGCTGCGAGCAGTATTCAGATAGTCTTGAAGACTTCTAAGGTTGTCAATCCTTAACATGTTAGAAGGCTACAGAGATAATGATTCGTCGAAATTGTAAGGAGTGAATATTTCTGAAGATATTAGCCTTTATCTTGGAATCTATCTTTCAAGAAATTCCTCTGCTGCTAGCATTTGCCAAGTCTTACAAGAGACCTTCAGCCAGGCTGCACAGACTTGATAAGAAGTCATTTTCTACTTTGGCTAAAATGCTTGTGTTGAAAATGGAATTCTTTAGTACTTGGGGTGGCTGGGGTAATGGCACCCTTTGGCATTCCTTCTTGAGTGGAGAAAAGGATACTTAGAGCTAGGAGTCGGAATTTGTGTAGCCATAGCCTGCTGATAAATCTATATCAGATTTCCAATTCTTTACTTCAGCTTACGGTTGAGCACCTGAAGGAGAGTATGTGGATGATCCTTGCATCTAATTGTCTTGTGTGCTGTATAAAAGATAGTTTGGAAATTACACTGTTTCTGAGTTAAGATGGGCCTGTGAGAGGAGAAACGTTTTTCTGTGCAATATGAGGATTGTGGTGTACCAACAAAAAGAGATAAGTATATTTGTTTGTACTCTTGAAATCATTTTTTTATCTAGGCTGTAATTCAGTTTGCTGAGTTGTGCAAATCTAACATCGTTTATTTGAACATGTGTGTTTAGAAAGAGATCGTGGTTTATCTTGAATAGTGATCACTGAGATAAGATCCTTTGGAGACACAAATTACTCCTTGCAAGCTGGTTCGTGCAAATTATGAAGATCTCTGAGTGTGACTCTGAGATGAAAAGAGAACTGCAACTTCGTTGTGATTAGATGACCACATCGATAACATTCTCTTTGTGCATGAACTATGTTGGTGCCTTGAGAGGCTTGATTTTTGTTGTATATGCTGGCTGCATAATATATAATCTATTATTATTAATCCTTAAAATGCAAATTAGATCGAGAAGCACGATGAATTAATTATCTGGGATTATTCTAATGAGATAAGTACTTCATGTTCATGAACTTCTTATGTAGTTATTAATTCATACTATAACATTTGAGATAGTAAATCATGTATGCTTCATGATCATGATCTACAGACTGAGTTGGTGGCTGAAGAAATCTCTTGAAAAAGAAGAACCTATTTAGGTTGTCCTTGTGATCAATTTCTTCAAAGAGGAGGAATTAACCTTCAGAGGGAGTTTTGTGACTCACGGAGAAGAAGTTGCAAGGCTGATGCTAAATCATTGAAGATCCTCTCCAACAGTTGAGATAAGAATTGCTCAAAACAAGTCAACCTGGATTTAACATTGGTAGCTCCGCAAATCTACTCAGAATAGAGTGATCTGGGATGAGGTCAAAGAGGACAGCCCTGAATCTCTACAGAGGTGTGCGTTGGAAACCATTTCTCTAAGGCAAGCGTTGCAAGCAATCTTGGACGATGAGGTCAAAAGGTTGATGCAAGTACTTGTAGATTCAAAGGGAGTCTACTAAACCTGAAGTAGATGGTAATCTAGTTGATCTTGTTTATTTAAGTGATTTAATTCCGAGTCAAGGGAAGTATACAATAGACATCTTGAAGAGATTTGGTATGATGAATTGCAAATCCATGGAAACCAATTTTTAGAAGTTAAAAGAGGCTGTAGCTAGTTCAGATCTGATGGATCCTACAATGTACAGGCAATTAATTGAACCATTGATGTATCTAGTCAATACTAGACCTGATATTTGCTATGCAGTGAATGCACTTAGTCAGTTCATGTTTGAACCAAGGCAAATACATCTAGTTGCAGCGAAGCATATCCCAAGATACTTGCATGGCACAGTTGGATATGACTTGAGGTATTCTTCTGATGTGGAGCTGCATGGATATACTGCCTCTGATTGGGCAGGGTGTGTCACTGATCGAAAGAGCACCTCCATATGTTGTTTCAAGATGGGGTCTGCGATGATATCCTGGTGTAGCAAGAAGCAGTCTTCTGTGGCACTAGGAAAGCGGATTGGAGCAATTTTGATGCAAAACAAACATTCTATAGCCTTTAAGAGTAGAAATCTCAAGTAGTCAGAAAGGAGCTTCTCAATCTATGAAAAGGCCATATTGGCCGTCATGCATGCATTGGCCAAGTTTAGGCAGTATTTAGTTTGTGGAAGATTGCCTAAAAAGTTCTTCCTCAATCAAAAGGATTTGAATGATAGACAACAAAAGTGGGTAAGTTACAAGCTTATGATTTTGATATTGAGCACGCTAACGGAAAGAATAATGCTGTAGCTAATGCATTATCTAAGAAGCCCTATTTGTGTTCCATGATTGATATATCTACTAATTGGAGGGTTTCTATAATAACTAAGTACGCTACCAAAAACACATTTTCTTTTGATATATTGGATGGTAAGGTACAAGATGATAGGTACAAGGTGGTTGATGAGCTCATTCTCTATAAGGATCCAATGTATCTTGTTTCAAAATCAAAGATGAGGAAGAATATTTTGAGAGCATGTCATGAAATACCATTAGCGGGTCATTTGAGATACTACAAGATCTACAAGCAAATGAGAGCTCTATTCATGGAAGGGACTCGAGGGAGATGTGTTGAAACATATTAGGGAGGGTTTGTCTTGTCAACAAAACATGTATTTCCAATTGTACTATTGCAGCCTTTACCCATTCCAAATCAAAAATGGGAGAGAATTTTTATAGATTTTATCATGGGTCTTCAGTGAGTACACGATAAGGATTGTATTTTTTTTATTATGGATAGACTCACTAAGTGTACTCATTTTTATACAATATCTTCAAAATATAAGGCTCTATAGGTGACTGATTGCTTTTTTAGAGAGGTGTTTAGACTACATTGGCTGCCTAGAAACATTGTGAATGATAGGAATAGAAAATTCATTAGTTTGTTTTGGCAAGAATTTTTTCGGTTGACAAGCATAAAGTTGACTCCAAGCACTAATTATCACCCTCAATGGATGGACAAACAAAGATTGTAAATAAATGGATCGAAGGGTGTTTGAGGAATTATGTTATAAGACATCAAACAACATGGATTAAGTGGCTTTATCTTGGGGAGTATTGTTACAACTCCACATATCATGTGTCTATAGGTATGACTCCTTTCAAGGCAATTTAAGGATATGATGCATTGTCTTATGTGGATTTGATTATTTCGGACAATAAAGAACCATGAGCTAAGGATGTATGCTAACCACCACCATTTAGAGAGGACTTTTGAGGTGGGAGACATGGTTTTTTGGAGGTTGTAGTTCTATAGACAATCTTATCTCAAGGTGAGTGGAGCTGAGAAGCTTCAGCCACAATTTGATGGACCTTACAAGGTCTTGGGGAGAATAGAAGTTGCATACGAATTAGATCTACCAGATACCAGCAGAATCCACAATGTGTTTCATGTATCATGCCTTAAATTGAACAGCATATTACTCCCATTTTGGAGCTGCCACCACTCGATGACAAAGGTAAATTGATTTTGGCGCTCAAAGCTATCATCAACATGAGAGAGAAGAGGCTAAGAAACAAGGTCATCACAAAGTACTTAGTACATTGGAAGAATCTTCCATTTGAAGATGCTACATGGGAAGGAATGGAGAAATTTTATCACCCAAATTTTAAATTGCTTGAGGGCACACAATTTGAGGAAGGGAGGACTGACATGTCCCTTTTCTCCAGCTGACCTCAACACTATTGTGTTATTAATTAAAAGTGTTGATTTTATTATATATATATATCAATTTCAAATCTTGGTGCCAACCAAGCAAGTATATTTTCAAGTTTGAGGGTCATTTTGAGCATCCAATTTCATGTTTGCATTATTCAATTTGAGTTCAATTTGATCAGGCATTCAAGGACACAACCGCTTGATTGCAAATTCAGAGGTTAGGACAAAAACCCTTACCTCATACTTGGTAGTTCTATACAAGAATTATAGTTGCACTAATTAGAGTTTGTTTGAAATTTCAGGATTTGGGCAATTCAAATTGACAGGCCATTATTTGTAAAATCGTAGCATTCAACATTAGGGCACTACTACCCAAAACTAGACTCCTACAGCTGATTATCCACAAACAAATCTAAAAGGGTGGAAAGCATTTGATTTCCCAATGCAGCATCTAAGTGGCAACTTGTTGAAAGGGGAGTTCAAAATCATTGCTAGTTCCAAGTCAAGAGTCACAAGCAAGTGTGAGGATCTTCATTGGTATTAGCAGCTATAGTTTCTACCATCCTTATTACCGTGGCAATTAGGAGGAAATGATGTGCTCAATCATAATTCATTTGCCATCCTTGTTTTCCTACTGGCCATCCAATCTAAATGTCTAAAAAAGAATTTGTGAGGCACTTATTAATATTTGGCTCATTATTGCTGGCCCTCAATTCATTTACACAACAAGCCACCATCATTAGAGATTAATTGTAGACACAAGCTAAAGTTATCGGAGGCACAGCTAAATCTTTGTACTACCATTTGCGCAGAAAATCAAATCAAGGACAACAAAGTTATCACTTCATCACAACCTGGACACTAGACTATGATCACAGCTATTGACATTTCTATCCTTGGTGCCACCTGGTTGACATTCTATGCTGATCACAACTGCAAATTCAAAGGATTTTGTGGGTTTGTCAAGCACTCAAAGGGTGGAGTTTCACATATTTTTCGCAACAATGGGTTCATCCTCATGTAAGCAAGCTACGGTAATTAAGATGTAAATGTTGTTTGTGCAGAGACTACATTGATTTGAATTCTAATTTATTGTATCATTGACATTCTACACTAAATCATTTTTTTCTTAGCAAACATTGAATAAGTGTGTCATCAAGATCATTTATACAGCGTACTGGTTCTATCATCGAAGCATTTAATTGCTACTATTGTGGTTATTATTTCTGGCATATACAAATAATTATTGTTCACTAATTTGCCAAGTTAAATTATTGGTTTAAAATCCTAGTCTCAGTTGTTATTACTATTTTCTTTTTTTAAAAGCAAGAAACATATAATCAAACAATTGTAAAGGCTCCATATCCAAGGACATTTCACTTGCACCCTCTATATCCGAATTTGGAGTTCTTATAGGTGTTGGAAAAGTATGTGTGAGCACTACACATCCATCCATGTCATTTTTTTCATTTTTCCTTAGATATTAAAATTTCAATTTGAAGTCATTTTGACTTCTTTGGCTAATTTCTTGAAGAAATATTGAAATTGGTGGTTGATTTGTGCTTGGGGGGCTTCAATTTCAATATTAATTCATATTGAAGAGCTTAAATTTTTGTTGAGGGTTTCATGTCTATGTAATTTAGAGATCTATCTTGGTTCATCATGGATTTTTCAGTTCATCCTTTTATAATCATCTAGCAAGGGAAGACTATAAGCAACGGAGAGATGATATCTTAAAGCCCTTGCATTGGCTCATCTTTTGCCACATTTATATGGTTTTGTTCCTCAATCGAGTACTTTTTATAGAAAATTTGTTTGGAAATCTGAAAATGATCATGTCAAAGGATTGATTGGTCTAACTGTTGATTTTCACACTTGGGGTGTCATTTCACACATTGAGTGTCCTTGTGCTCTTTGGACCAAAGTTGGGAGATACATGGACATTATGATACTCAATTATACCCAGATAATCCTTTTTCAAACTGTCTTTTACCTCTTGATGGTTCAGACAATCTACCATATGACTATAATACACATTAATGAGTTTGCTTCTCTAGAAATCCTTGCATGTTTTGATCATGATGATCATGAGGTTTCATCCAATTCTCCTTCTCCTACAAAGACACTTGTTGATCCTTCACCTTAATTGATTCCAATTGCAGAATCATTGATTAAGACTCCCCTTATTCCTGCTTCTTCAAAGTTCAGTGTTGTTTCATCTTCTAGTGATTCAATTTAACAAGATCATTCGAGTCTTTCAAATTCAATTTTGTGGGATGATTTTTTGATAGGTATTGCAAATTTGTTTTGCCATTCCCATCTTGCAGATTTGACAAACACACTTAAGGATATCCATTTCCTCTATGATGATAATTACCACATACTTGTTATCACATTATCTTTGTCTTTGGAGATTCTTCTTCATGAGTCTTGACAAGTTTTTGGATTGGTTTCACCTCGTTGCATTTGTAATGTCCCCTCTTGGGATATCTCTATATTTTTCCCTGAAACCACAAATCCAACCAAAATAAGAGATGCAATATATTTAAAAATATTGAAATTACCAATTAAATTGTCCTTTATAAGATAAATCTTGGTTTAGGTCCTGCACACAATATTAGTCACTATAAATTGTCAATTGACATTAAATCATAAGCCATGATAATATATATATTACTAATCATTAGTAAACATCATGATGTCCATGTACATCAGTCACATCAAAATCTAATCAAGGCAATAGCCATTCCAATGTGGATTCCCATAATAATCTTATTAGGAATTCATTGAAATGCTTGCAAACTGCAGTCTCAAGGTTGGTTGCCCTTGTACTGCAAGAGCATGGAAGGTGGGCCGCCCTTCCATCCCTCAATTCACCTTGGACGTTGGTCGTCCTCCTTGATCAAGCTCAAGGGCATGGAAGGCCAGTCTTCCATTCCACCCTCTGGCCCACAAGCATGTAAGGCCGGTCTTCCATTCCATCTTGAGGTGGCGTACTTGATAAGAGCGTGAAGGTTTGTCTTCTTTCACCTCTCGTGAACCCAGAAGGTTGATTGACCTCACTATTTGCAATCCAATTCTCTAAATTCAAAATAGATTATTATGTGAATCCCTTATCACATATAATAAAGAGAAGCATGTAGATTATTCACAAAGATCATTAATTTTCTGCCAATACCACTATTGCATGATCACATATATATATAGTTATTTCCAATTATATTTAACTTACTTCCCAATAATATTCTTGCTAATAATATTTACTTCAATAGATCTCTTATTCTGATTTCTAGTTCTCTTTATTTTCCAATCTTCTTGCTTGATCCCAATTGATGCCTCACAAATGAATTGTTCTCCCTTTAATATCTTCAATGGTGGGGAAAAGTCACCTCTTTTCATTACATCCTTACATTAGTAAGGGACACATCCCTTCATAATCCAAGCGCTGCCCCTTAAACCTTTTTAATTATTAATTGCATGTTTTTTTATTATTCTTATTATTTTTTGGAAGCGCTGCAATTAGTTTTCTTTGCATATTATGGAATCACTGACTAACCTTAATTAATCCCCAACATTCACTTTATAGAATTGTCACTCTTAATATCTCCTTGGTCAAGGATAAAGGCAGCGATCTAGAGTTATAATGCTGCAAATTTTCTGACATGGCGGAGGCATTACAGCATTGTTGCATCCTTTGATTCCAACACGTGGACACTTTCATAGTTTTTAGAGGCAGATATCATGATACTTCTTCCCTCATCTATCTTTTTGGAGTTGGAGTTTTTCTACATACAGCATTGGATTTGTTTATTCACAAGGGAAGAAATGTTGTTTGTTGATTTTGGATCATCTTCGAGCATTCACCATTGACACAAGTGCTACTCCTTTGTGGGGGCAGATATATAGTCTCACTCTTTCTCTCCTAAGGGGGTATATCGATTGTCATGATCAATGTAGTCCTTGGGGTGTCATGTTGAGTCCTTCCGTCACTTGTACATTTTTTTTACATTTTTTCTCAACCTTTTAGTTTATTCCTACACATTTTTCTCCTTTACTCCATTTGTGAGAGATCTTTTGTACATGGGTACCTAACAAGGCCTTGTTGTCAAGACTCATCATTTAATGTTTGCATTTGTTTGTTCCTCCCTAAATTGCACTTAAAGAGAGGTGTTGGTGTGAACAAATTATATTACCTAACTAGTTCTCATTTAGTTCTATTCAAACTTGGTTAAACTTACTTATAGCACATTTAGGTCATTTACTTTTTGTGTCTCCTATCATATGAGTGTGACACCTGTCATAATCCTATTTTGTCCTATCTTTCACCTTGCCTATATAAGCAAGGTTCCTCTTGTACATTATGTAGATATCCATTGTATAATCTAGGATTCATTTATTGCTATTCTCTTGTGAAAAGTTGCTTTTGGTTTTGTACGTGATGTTGGCTGTTTGAGTCTGTTGTGTGATTCTTACATCTATAAATAAGTTAATAACTTTGGCATCCAAAAGAAATGTTTTAATAGAATTAGTAACTAATTATGCAGGGCTGCAAGTGTGCACATTTTTAATCAAACTGTAAACTGGTGGTTTGGTTTAGAAAACAAATCACCCTTGTTCCAAACACTATCACTTCTGTCTACAAATTAGAAATCACAGTAAAAAATATTTATAGGTTAAGAAAGATCTTTACACGGGAGTAAAAGAGATGAGTACCTTGATCTGTGGATAGATGAATCAATAGAGGAGTTTCTGTAACATTGAAAGATGACATCCACTTGATAAGAGTAGATGGAACATTAATAGCCATTGCTGCAGAAGTGTTTGACTCACAGGCACGGGGTACAGAGAGGGCTGCACAGTTAACAACAACATGGGGCTAAAACAATCAACCCCACAAAACCAATACGACAAATATCAGTAGAAGATTGATGAAAGACTTGAAACAAAATATACATTCCAAAATGAGTTGGTAAACTTGAACTTGTGGTGAGCTCTTGTCTAGTCTCTTCGAAAAATTGAAAAAAAACTCCAAAAATATCAACAAAGGTATTTATATCAGCCAATTACAGAAGAAAAAAGGACAAAATGTGCAGCTACCTTAATTTTCCAAACGAGATAATCTTTACAGGGCCCATTAGATCATGTCTATGCCAATCAAATCCAGCCAATATCGAATCAAAGAAATAATCAACCAACATAACAAGTGCACTTGCAACTTCACAAGAGGACTATAATACCCACAGCTAACTCAAAGTTCAAACAATCCTCCCTCAAACATAGAGATAACCAATCTTGACTTTCCATCCAGCAGCCAACTTTCAAAGAGTGCCATGTCAATAAATGTTTTTCCAATCACTATTATTTCAAATTCATTCTGAAAAGAAAACCAACCAGAGCCAAATTTGAAAAATATAAATTGAAGTTTCAAAGTACCATTGTAGGAATTGCACAGAATTTTGACTGATAATAAAGCAGTTTGTCACCCTATAGACCATTACAAAAAATATTTATAATTATCTGCTTTAGTTATTCTTAGGGAATTTGAATGTGGCTACTCTTTTAAAAATATACGCATTACCGTCATACCACAACCCCCTGGACGGTAAGTATTAGCATAAGGAGAGACATTTTTTCTGGATATGGAAATGTAGATAGCCTTGCCCAGAAAGATTTTGAAACCATAATCAATTTTTCAGGGAGAAGAATTATAGTGTTTCCAGGTCCAGAAGAGAAAATCCTCAAAACATTAAGTGAAGCCCTTCTTCAACTAGGTCAATTGTATAACTTCATGCAATTGGTATTCCAGCATCATTGATACATCCCACTTGTAATGCTTTCCATTTAACCCCAACCCAAATCATGAAAGAAGAATAAGATGACCCTAAATTCATCGATCAGAAAGGTGCATTGAATTTAACCAGGAGTTCCAATTACATTATTCAGTATTTACTTAATAGGATCTGCTAGACAGCCAGACATTATTCTGCAATAAATTGAAAATCGTGAAGGAAAATTTGGATTGGGGCACCCACCTGACCAAAGGTTGCAGATATGTTATCCAAACCTTCTCCACTCTGCAAGTCCAATTTGAATGCTTGTACCGGACCAATTGCATCAAAAAGAGCTTGAGGAGGAGGATGAGAATGGTAAGTGAAGGCCAGGTCATAGGGATTGCCTGAAAGTGTTGAGAGAGACTGCAGCAAATGCAAACCTAGGTACCCACTTCCTCCTACCACCAGTACAGATGTTTTCCCCATGCTAATGAATTTGCAGAAATAATTAGTTAGCGTATGTGACCGTTTTAAGCAGCTTCCCGACTAACAGTAACTTATGCACTTAGTTGGGCACGGGAAACGGTCAGTCGCTGCTCAATATATATGGATGGACCCATGACTTCATAATATCTAAATTCTAAATCTGGGAAATTTCTACCAAGAGCGTCTCCGCCAGCATTTGAAGAGAACTTCACATGTATTTTAGAATTTTGTGGGTTTATAAATTAATATTCTCATGAACAAAAATAATATCACCAGCAAAAACAGTCATACATCTACTTTTATATACTAGCAATTGCACTTTGATGTGCAATGCGTACGTCGAAGAACTGTGGAAAGTCAGTTAAGAAATAATTTGTTTTTTTGTGGCATAATAATAATATTATTATATTAATATTTTTTTTTATGTATTTACTAATATATTTTTTATTATTATTTAGAATAAAGAGATGCACATATTTGCCACTGCATATTCATGATTGGCTCAAAGAATGTTGACTGAAAAGAAATTGATGATTGGATTCATATGTCATTTATTGTTTTGTGTTTCTTGGATCTAATTGATCTCCTAGCACCTCATATTTTGGTTATTGGTAATTTGGGTTTCTTGTATTTTGGAGTTTTGTGTGTCAGCCAAAAGAGTATGAAATGCACATATTTGCAACTCTGTTCTCACGATTGATTCAAACAATGTTGGTTGAAAATAAATTGATGATAAGATTCATATTGGATTTATCTTTTATGTTGTGGAGGCCTAATTGTCTCCATAGGAGCAGAATTTTTAGTTATTTGGGTCTTGCATTTTTGATTTGGTATATCAGCGAAAAGTAACGAAAATCATATAGTGCACCTAGAAGAGACTTTCCATCAATATATTGAGCATCTTCAAGAGATCTCACTAAGAATGACATATAAGGTGTCCTGCTTCATAAATATCGTGATAATGAGCAGGAGAAATAATCTTTTGGATGAAAACAATTCTAATAAATAAAATGATAGCCTAGTTAATGGAATGCACTTTTCCATTAAATAATACATCATATAACCACTAAACTTTGGTCATATAACCTATTCTTCTGCTCTTGACATTGCGTGTTTGTATTCCAATTTTGTCTTTCGTAATTGTTGCAGAATTAAATTGGTGTTTGTTCGTTTAGACGTCACCATTGTTGTTTTTTTCTCAATGTCTTCTTTTGTTGTTATCTCAAAATCAGTTATTTGACCCAGCACATTTTTGGCCTGAAACTTGGCATTGTTCAACAATCTTTGAGCACCTTTCTACAGAGATCAAAAACCTAGGGACAACAAAAATTTTACTGTCTAGAGAGATGGATATATGTGTAGCTTTTTGCAATTGTCTCTCATTTCTTCCTCAAGTCATAACCTCGGGCTCTAATACCACTGTTAAGCCCAAGAGAGGCAGAATTGAAAAGTATATTTTATTGCATATCAAGAAAATCACATTCTGAAGAAATGTTTACATCTTTATTTTATAGGAAGAACAGTTTAATTGCCATAACTATCTGAACTGAAAAGTATATTACAAATGTGTTAACCCAGAAGATTATCATGTAACCTGTTGCATTATGACTGTATGTTGGCCGTTGATAGTGATCCAGGATTCAAAAATATTCTAAAAGTAATCCTGTCACCTATACAATATGGTTGAACATTAAAAAGTAACTATGCATATATAGCACCGAGATTACACCAAAACACTTTTTGATCTTCTCTTTCTCAACAATGTAAACTGAGATAAAATCTATTAATAACTTGGTGGCCATAAATGACCAAAATTACAAATATATAACACATTATCAAGTAAGCCCATCAAGCATCTCCACTACTAAGCAAACTGTCACATTTTTTTAAGTATGTGGATCTTATATCTGAATAGAATATAAAATACCAAATAAAATCATACCACATAGTAGTTGTGCTAATTATATAATGACATAAGATAAAAAATATCAAGTTTGTAAGAATGAGGCATTATATGAATGTCACATTGTAAAGAGAAAATAGACATACAATTGACAAAGTAGAGAACCACCATCACACCATAATAATCAAGTAGAGCATGGTTGATGTAGTAAACAATGCATTCTCTACCCTCACCATCATACTAATCTAAAAGGGAAACTAAGGCATGAGATGATTAATGTTTTTAAAGTAGAAAAAGACGGCCTATAATAGTAAGCATTAGAATAAGAAGATTAGCCAAATATCTTAATACTTTCAAAAGTCATTTGACAATCCTTTTTCAAAAAAATTGTACATGGTTTTGAGAAGGTGGGTGAAGGTGAGGGTCCAATTTTCCAATTGTGAAATAAATTTAAAATATCTAGAATATTCCCTTAAAGCATGTGAAGTTTATTAATATTTATCAGAGGTGGCATGTTATGATAGTGTCTATTTTCTTTGTGTCTACCTTGATACCACAATATGGTATGATAAACCCTAAAAAATTACCATTGTTGAATCCAAAGACAAACTTAATTGGATTTAATCATATATGTTGTATAATATTTAACATGCTCAAAGATAAGGCAGATATTTTGAACATGATTTGGGTCAAAAATAGACTTGACCAAGAAATCATCAACATAATCCTCTAGAATCTAGTGGATAAAATCATGAAATATAAGGGTCCTAGCTTGCTCATAAGTTGTCCTTGCATTCTTTAAACCAAACAACATGAACACATAATAAAATATACCCCAAGGGGCTGAGAAAGAAATTTTATACTAATCAAGAGGATTGATAAGGATATAATAGCCTAAGAATCCATCCATGAAAGAGAGTAAGGCATGACCTAATTTTGATTCTACAATAATATTGATATTTGGAGGATGGAAGTAATCTTTAAGAGATTCTTTGTTTAAATAAAAAATTAATACATACATGAATGGATTCATCAAATTTGGCGACAAATGTAATATTCAATTGATCTAAGGTGAATAGTATATGGGGTAAATAAATCCAACTTTTAAAATATTCCAGGTATCTCAACCTTAACCATCCTTGGGATGTATTTTTTAGATTGTTTATTTAGGAAGCTAGGTGTTGGAATAAAGAAATATGTTATCGACCACTACTTTGGATTGATACCACGTATATCCTCATATGTCTAGGAAGAGAGGTTAATAAATTTATGTAGAGGGTTTAAATGAGAAGAGTGTTCTTTAGGACAAAGACATTGTCTGATTTAAATAACTTTCTTAGCACCATCAAGATCTATAGGAACATTGATAATGTCACCTACTACAAGGGTACTATGGTCTTGAGGATTGGGATTGTGTAAAAATTATTGAGAGGTGATTGAAAGTTGAGCAGAATTATCGCACATCATGAAATATTCCCCAAAGTATGGTTGAGCATCAAAAAATTAAGAAAATATTTGATCATGATGACAAGAAGTTGTTTTCAAGTGTATATACCAAGAAAATTTATAGATCTTCATCTATAGAAAAAGAATCTAGAGGTGGTATAGGTAAATATGTGTTATCTATGATAAGTCGATTATGTAATAAAGGAAGGGATGAACAATCAAGATATGCAAAAATAATATTTACATCCATAAAATTAAGGTAGTTATCTTTAGAAGGGTACAATCAATATCCAAGACTTGTAGTAGAGTAATGTGGATTAGGTTCTATGGGGATCTTGATACCTTGCTTTGTTTAGCCACAATCATTTCCTATATAGTCAATTTTAAATTGGATATTGAAATCACATACATCTAATAGAATTGTAGCTTTGCAAAATACAAAGGATCACCATAGTCAATATGGGATGTGCAATTGCATGATTTATTAGAAGAGGTAGTAGTCTAAATATTAATAGTTTTTTATGAAGAATTCGTAAATAATATTTTTAGAATGTCAATGTGAGATGTGTTCAATTTAAAATAGCCAAAAATTAAGGGTATAAATTCTAAATGACCCTAATCATCACAAGGACATGCATTGAAAGATGTAGAAAGCAAGTTATCGATGCATCATTAGCTAGAGTCGATGATGGTGTAACTTTCTTAGGAGATGATGAAGGTATGAGGTAAAAAAGGGTTGTAGAAGGACTAGGATGATGTCCAAGGTCTATCTAATGAAAATATTGGAGGAATTTGCATCAACCTTAATTGTATGTGTTTTGATACCCTCCTTTATCCCCACCTCAATTACACATTTTTTCTCGTTTTTCATAAGTTCTAATCTATCTTCAAATTGTATATGGTGTTTCTTCTACTCTCCACACTCGTCGCTAACCTTACCAAGTTTATAAGTAGTAAAGCCTACAATTCACACATCTACTTTTCCTCATCTTAATAAATCACAAAGAGTGACCTCAATTGTTAATACAATGTAAATCACACAATCAATTTCAAAAGCATACTAAAAAAGTATTCTTCTCAATTTGTTGTAGTAAATTATGTGCAGCCTAATTTTACTTCACATTGTTATGAAGATTATAACATTGATTATTAAAAATGTTAATTTATAATGTAACTCACACAACCAATTTCAAAAGCATACTCAAAAAGTATTCCTCTCGATTCTTTGTAGAAAATAATGTGCAACCTAATTTTACTTCAAAATGTCTTATTAAAGAAGATTTTTCTTATTTATGAAAAGTAATGGGGGAAACTACTACTTGAATATGTTGTAGATGGTTTTGTACCAATTGTTTCGTGTTTCTTAGTTTGAATTATTTCTATTGTCATTTTCCATTGATTATTATTATAATTACAAATGAGAAAAAAAATCAGATTCATTTGAAAATAGTATTTATCAATAATGAAGTCAATCTATTGGCATAAGCATGTATATGAATACTACAACTTTTAACGAGACATGATTGCAGTCTTTACTACAATGCCTATCCATATCATCCCTTGCACCTATACATGTTATACAAGTTGTGGTAAAATAAATCATTCTCCTCTTCCATTGGACATTAACTCATTTTGCAATGCGATTTTTTTTGGGTTCATTTTAACTCACCAATAATAGTAATCAACATTTCCCCTTGAAAATAACTAATATATACATTTCCAATGCTCACGCTTAATACCTATCAAATGTCATCTTCTAGGATAAACCGCATCATTCATCTGAGATTTATCGAAAACACGAGATGATAGAGCTGACTTGGTTGTAGTTGGCTGAGTGCAAAACCCTAACAAATCACCATGATGACCATGCCAAACAATTTCAATCAACAAAAAAATTTACAATGCAAGATATCACCTTTCAATTGAAAGTGAAGGCAAGCTCAAAAATTAAGGGCTAAAACAAAAAGTTGGCGAGGTTAAAATATTACGAGAATACTATAACTAATATTGCTTCACACTTTTCCCATGCCAAATGTGCAAATTTAGGAGACAAAAGAATTTGAGAAATTAGAATTGTTCAGATCAACATTGCTATAGACCATAGAAATGTTATCTAAATTTTCATAATAAACACATGAATGTAACTCTCTTCAAGCTAAAAATATACCAAAAGTTTATTCCGCACCATTTTTTGGTCCAAGAATATAGCATGTAGAAAACAAGTAGGTTTTAGAGATATACTTGAAAATGCATAAACTTTGACAATTTCATGTTCAAAGTTGGTGCTCTAGTCCAATTTCTACCATATGTTACTGATGAAGAGTGAAAATTTCAATTTTGAAGAATGGACAGCTTATATATGTGTTATCAATTACATTCACAACAAAAGAAATAGTAAAGCATGAATCATGTCTTAAACCAATCCACAAGAAAGATTTAACACCGCAGAATTTGGTTCAAGCAGGAACACCTATATCAATATAATTTTCACAGCAATTGAACTATAGGTGGCAAATATTAAAGCCAAAGTTCTAAACCAAAAAACAATGATCCATATATATTTTGTTCAACCAATGCAACAAATAGGCTTCTGTGAGCACATTATTCATGTGGTACTCTCAACTTAAGAATTGATCACAAGTTTTAACTTCTAAATTTGCACAATACAAATGAGCTTTCTATTAGATAGTCGTTGTGGTATTCAATAGGAATAGTATTGGTCGTTCCCTGCAGATAAATGTATCACTACTCCCTTGGTGCTTATCCAGGTCTTGCTAAGCTTGGGGGGCATGATCAAAACAACACATCACAAGACCTAACAATGTATTTAATAAACCTTCTTTCATATGCTATGTCCGAAAACTCTATTTTACATTATTATTCCTCTCTATACAAAATCACTTCAGTAGTCATGTATATCATGCACCACTATAAGAATTCAAAATAAATTGATTACTTGGACAACCAACGTAACTTTTAACAGAATATTGATGCCTACAAGCCATGGTTGGTCATCTTTCCCATTATCCATGTGAGTAATTTCCAGAAAGGAAACAACCAAGCATGTTACTCCACCTACAAGTTGTATACAAGCATCACAGGTTGAGAACACGTACATGTTAGGTCAAGTTATAGATATTTACCTTCTAGAGTGATGCATAAGAATTCTGGTTAAATGGCAATAATCTCTAGCCGTTGTTGAAATGAACTACTCATCTCTAAGGCCGGAATTTTTTTTTTTTTGGTTTTAAGCTGGTGAGGATCAAAATCATGAAACTAATCTACTTGGATGAAAACGACAACCTTTTTCCCAATAAATTCAAACAAGGTAATGATTCCCCCAACAGCACTCTAGACTAATAGTGAAGCAAGAATGTGGACCCAAGAATGATACAAATTTGTACCTAACTAACCACAAAATAAAATTTGTGTTATTTCCTACACTTGCTTTGGTATATTGTATTCTCCATTTTACATAAGGCATCTAGCTATAGTGAAATTTTCAAAAAGAAATGAAGATAAAAACAAGACAGGAGGGACAATTCCATCTGTAGCAAGAGCAACAATTTCATCCATCACTTGTAAAGTCATCATAACTTAAATGTTCTGAGATGGGTTCCAACATCCTCCCATCATCTGTGGAACTCAAAAATATAAAGTCACAGGTATATAGCTTAAAATGTCCCAAAATCTAGTTGTAAATACAAATATAACAATCCAAGAATTTATATAAGAATTGTAAAAGATCGGAAATTGACAGTTGAGATGCCATGACATGAGACAACTATAAATAGAAATGTTAAAGGTACTTACCTAGACATTCTTTCTCTAGGGAATGGAGATAGGCTTCAACATCGGGTGTTAGAAATGGATAGCCTGAATAGCTTCCCAATATATCTGACATCAAGGATCCAATATCATCTCACATTATCAGTCTAAAAAAAACTATATGTTCCAAAACTACAATACATCAAGTTAGCTACAACTTTGTTTTAATTGTTTGCCAAAATTAACCCTGTTTTTACTTATATCACCAACATAAACAGAGTCTCAAACATTATAAATATATATCAAAGAGTGAATAATTGGGTCTCTAGTCCCTTCCCATAAAATGGTTGCTTCCATTTATTTGCTCACTCGAAGTGTGTGAAAAGTCAGCTGTCAAATCAGAGAGACTGAAATTACGAGGAATCTGACTCAAGAACCCAAGTGGATCCTTTTGGTTAGCTGTATTTGTGTCTTGAGGGAAACCCACTCCACTTTGCTGATGCATCTCATTAGAATTAAAATTAGGGTCAGAAACCTCCATGACTGTACCATGTGTGTCTGTAGAATTGCCAACACCACTATATGAAAATCTTGTGCTGTTCGAGAATCCTGAACTTGGTTGGATTGTTAGTTCATTTCTCGATGAAATGACAAAATGGCCATGCAATACTGGTGGTACACCTAATGAAATTTCCATCCTTCCACTGCTGTGAACATTCTGAAGTAGATTAACTCAGATTTTTATGTTCAATCACATGAAATGTAATCATGAGTATTCAAAGAATAAAAGGAGTTATACAAATATACTCATGTATAGAAACAAACTATGCATATGCTTTGAAATGTAGTATAAGTGTAGAATCACATAAAATGGTGAAAATCTGAGGAAAATAAAAGCTTCCTCACCTTGAGATCCAGTTGTCATCAAAAGATTGTATAGTATTAGGCAGGCAAGCTCCACCATTAACCAGGGATGAATTTGATGGCACTAAATTGCATCCCATATTGTGAATCCTTTGCATTGGTATTGTTGGTTGCTATACATGATAGCCAATGGGTGTATGTTTCAAGAAAAGTGGAAATTCAATGGATTAGTGGAAAGTAGAAAAAAATCAAATATTTCAAGTGTGACCCTAGTTTCTTACTTAGACCTTTTCATGAAACACTGGGCTCCTGCCTTCAACCCTGCCAAGTTCTTCCAACCATTGTTCTTGTATGGGAGCAAAAAGCAAACAACTTGCACAGAGAACTACTAACAAAAGCCAAAAACAATGGTTAAATATTAATATGTCTAATGCACAAATAGATGCCCTCTTATTTGATTTAGATACATACAGATAGGTCACTTGGTGTAATGATAATTGAAACAGGGTGGCCCTCTAAGGGAGGGCCTAAAGAGTCTGCAGCAACTCCAAACAATGTTGCAACTTATAATGCAAATCTTGTCAGGCATGTAATTAACAACATAGGGACACCGTAAAGGCCAAAACAAGAGATATATAGATACATTTTTGCCATCTTTTATGAGAACAGAAAGCCTGGAGTGGAATTAGAACAAAATTGGGGACTTTTTTATCCTCATGGAAGCAAGGTTTACAATGTAGAAATCAGTGGTACTGGGTTGCCTTAGCTGGCTACAGGGGTAACTTAACAGCTATTAATAGCGCTACTTGGTGCATTGCTTCATATAATGTCAATGAATCTGACTTGCAGAAGGCCCTGGATTGAGCTTGTGGGTCTGGTAATGTGGACTGTTCTCCAATTCAAGCTTGGACATGGGCCTAAATGATTAGTCTAAGATCTGGGAGCACATTGCAAACAACTTGCACAAAGAACTACTAACAAAATCCAAACACAATGGTTAAATGGTCCATACTTTCGCCACCATATCCACAAATTCACAAACACCAAGTGGAAGAGGTACACTCCAAAAACTACCATCATCAGGGAATCTTAATGATACCATGTGGAAGGTAAACTATCCATAATATCTGCAACCAAGAAGAAACCTCCAAAGTACCAGATTGTAAATTCTAAATATTGACATTTCTTGGATTTGACGATTTAACAAATCAAGAAATTGGCCATTTTTGAAGAAGAGGGCAACACCATATAGCATCCTTGGTCCTTCATTAAGGGAATTATCCCTTTTCATTTTATTAGAGAATTATACGAGAAAGAATCCTCTTGAGAGAAACTTAAGTGTGTAAACATCCCCTCAAAACCATGTGGAAGGTAAACCATCCATAATAATGACGAGACCATTACTCAGGATAATCCTCCAAGCCCATGAAAAAAGCTTCCACTCGTAACTGCCAAAAAAAAAAGTTAACACCCTCCCAAGGAGAATAAAAACTTGCCATACTTTTTCCTTGATGGAAAGAAGAATCCACAGGAAAAATAGGTGGGAAGCTCTCCCATTCCTATTACTTTTTCTTTGATGTGAACAAAGGAATGCATGAATTTTACATTTATATCTAGTTAGTGCAAAAATAAGTACAAAATTGAGAACAAATTAACCAATCCCCATTGTATGTATTCAACTCCAAATATCCAAACACTGAACTGACCTAACAAAGCACTACAAGGGACAACAGATAGTGTAAACAAGTGAATACGAGTGTTTTAGGAAGAAAATTGATGCAAGATTTAAAAGCCCCAAGCCCATGCCAGTCTGTATTAGTGCATCCGAAACAAAGAAACTAAGGGAGTAGAACCCCAAAAAGAAACTAAGGGGGTAGAATCCAAAAAAGGGAAACCCTAAATATATCAGAAAATAAGATTTCCATGTGTTAAAAATAAGACGAATAACAATGTAAGTCTAATATTGAAACCAGGGCAAGTGACTTACCTAAGTTTTTGCAAGAAGAATATTAAGATGCATTTACCAAGCAGGAAGAAGAATGAAAACAAGAAGCACTTTAAGAACAAATAAATATGCCATCAGAACCTGTTAAAGGGGCGTATTTCCCGTGAACTCCATAACTTCTCATTTTTTGTTGGGCAAAATAAGTGGCATCTTCTTGTTTTCTGTTATTTTTTTAACGAACACATGCAATTGATATTCACAGAGGCCTTTTTAATAATTGAGGGTGGTGTATTTATTTTAAAAACATTAAGAAACATTTATAAGCATTGTATGGGCGAGATTTAATCAACCGTAGAGCATTCCTTGTAGTGAACTTTTGACCGTTGATTTATTAATTGGCTTTGGAAATCCCAAATAGGACACACCTTCAACGTAATTAAACAAGATAATTTGTTTTATAGAATCAGCAACAATATTATTTCACGGGTCCAAGTCCAAAATGGCTTCTTTCCAACTCAAAGCATGCTCAAAAATCGCAGGGAGGTAAACAAAAACAACCTTCCATTTCTTTTTTGTCAAAGGACACTACGTAAATAAATTTAGGATAGTAGTTATTCTCCCTACAAAATGGTGTGCTACGTAATCATAAGACATCATGCCCCATCCCTCATACGTGAATGATAACAACGGTTTATGAGAAGCGTAAATGGATAGACATTTAGTGCACGTTGTTTTTGTATAAGACTATGTTACATCATGTGGGCTCGTATGTTGAGTGTTTCAAAAATGGACATCAAAACGTTGTTTTTTATTTGGTCGTTGTGTTTTCATTTGAACATTTGATGTTTGCCAAGGAAAGTCAAGTTGCATACCGTGGTTGCAGACATTTGGTAGACACATGAGACCTAATGGAGGTATGTAGCCCTACTACAGGCATAAGACACATTGTTGCAATGATTTAATTTTATTTTCTTTTGGGTTTTTTTGTAGTTGTTTTTTAATTTAGGTTTTTTATCAAATTGAAGAGGTTTGTTGACCGATTTCTTATGTTTTGTTGCAAAGGCTTTTTTTGTGTGTTTTGTGGATGGTGAACCTTGCATTTTATAAGGAAAGTCAAATTGCATACCGTCATTGCAAATATTTGGTAGAAGAGACATTGCACAAGTATGTCATCCCCCCTCTACAGGCATAAGAAACGTTGTTATGATTTCATGTTATTTTTCGTTGGTTCTTTTATAAAGTTTTTTCAATTTACATTTTTTATTAGATTGAAGGGGTTTGTTGATCGATTGTTTCTATTTTTCAAACTTACAATTTCTCAAACCCAAACACAATCATGAAATATTGATGTTATTTCAAAAAAAAATGTAGATATGTATAGTTATGAATATCATAAGAAATAGGAGGTTTGAAAACATGTCATCTTTTTTAACCTACACTTTATAGCATAGGGTGACCTTCACAGTACACACTTTACCCTCACATGTGTGCTATAAGAAATTGCAGGTTTCAAATACCCTATCTTTTGCAACCTGTACTTCACAATGTACCCAAACCTTGTGGTTTTGAACTATGTATATCTATGTTTGCATTTCAAATAGCAACAACACCATCATTGTTGCAATTGGGTAAATTGAATATACTTCTCCACAATGGTGAACCCTGTGAAGTACAATTTGTGAAATATGTTATGTTTTGAAACTTAAGTTTTGTAGGGTCCCAACCCTGATTATATGTACTGCCTTCACCACATAAGTTTTTCACTGCTCTACGAGGCTAAGAGACATTGTGGCTATGATTTCATGTTATTTTCTTTTGGGTTTTTTTGACAAGGGTTTTTTATTTTATGATTTTTATCAAATTGAAGGGGTTTGTTGACTAATTGATTCTATTTCACAATATGGGATACAGTTATTCTCCCTACAAAAATGCATGTATAAGACATCATAACATACATAAAATCATATAACACAGTACATAACATCATATGGAGGAACCCATCAAGACAAGGAGTTGAACTAACAAGATGTGTTGACAGAATGGGATGAAAGTGGCAACCAAACAATGTGTCATTGTGTATAACGACAACCTTTTGTGTCATATGCCTATAATCAATGGATGGACTATTAGTACTTGCTATTTTTTTGATGTATTGTATTATACAACCAAGTTTGCCACCTTTTTTTTTCTTTCTCTTATTCAAACGTAAAGGGTGGATTCTGCAGGGAGGAGTTGTGGGTGGGGGATACAGTAAACAAATGATATTAATGTGAAAGTTGAGTAACAATACAAACCAAGTGTAGTGATGCAAGAGCATCTACCAAAACCAACACACCACCAAGGGTACTTCTGACCCAACTCAAATGGAGAAGATCAAATTAAACAAACACCATTGATTCACTTAACCTTTCATCAAAATCTCATACAATTTTACTTGAATCCTTCATTTCTACAAAGCCACACAACATCAAATCTTGGCATCAAAAATTTATCATACTTGACTACATCTCAACCACCATCAATTTGACAGAATCAAAACAATAACCTGATTAGAAACACTAAACCATTCAACTCTTGCATTGTTCACCAAATTTCACTTTATATCAACTTGTTCCACAAGACCAAAAGATAACAACCATCCACTCTTGCTTCAGAACTTTTACCAGTATTCCAAGACACTTCACTCATCATTTTTAGACATAAATAAACCAACAACACACTTTCACGACACTAAACCAATCAAATCATTCATTATTTACCAAATGACCCTTCATTCAAACTAGTTTCCATGGAGAAAAAAGGCAACCAATCACCCAATCTTACTTATAACTCTTATCAGACCTTGAAACACCTTTAAAAATCTTTAATTTGAAAAAAAAAATCCAAATACTCTGCCTCACAACTATCTTTTATCATATTTATAAATTCTTGCATCCAAGACTCAAACCCTAGTAGTATAGCATCATGGCTAGTTCAAGTGTAACTTTCAAACCAGATTGAATATCCAAAAACCAAATACATTTTTGAGTACCCATTTTTATCATTAACAACATATCTCATTTTCAGGTACACTTGTTTTGGAACACATGCCTTCTGTTCTGACTTCTTTGCTACTAATTAGGCCTAAATAAGCAAATATGCATGCAAACAGTCACCTATAACTTTCACAAATCAATTAATTAATCCAATATCTTTGGTGATACTTTAGAGGACCTTATTATGGACATTTCCTCCAATTTTTAGAAAAATCCATCAATTAAATATTGAGAAACACAATTTTTATTGCATACTATTACCCTAGATCAAGGTTTGGACTGATTTCAATAAGCTTGCAATATCTTACTCAAAACTGAATGAAATTGAATGAAATAAAAATAAAAATGAAGTATACTTATAGGTGCATCAATCTCAATGAATTCCCCTTGAAAATAAGGCCGTACATTTCTGTACAACAACCTACAAACACGTTTTACCAATCTAAAATACAAAAAATGCAAAGTTTAAGCATGCAATGAGGTTTCTAAATAATTTTCTTCATATTCCAACTTCCCCATCTACTTCACAACAATGTACAATACATTTTTAAAGGCCTTTCATCTTCCCCAATCTAAAAAAACTGATTGAAACTACCTATGACCTTTCATATTCTCGCTTTTTTTGTATTTTACTATTTTGGCAACTTTTGCAAATTTTGCAAGTTTTGTTTTTTCCATTATTTTGACCACCTAGAGACCTATAAAGGACTTTATTACATTAATTATGACCACACATGACTCTTTTTACATGCTTTTACATTAGGAAATTCAATTTTTACAATTTTTCCTTATGAAGGCATCTAGTGAGCAAGGTGCTCCTGCACCATATGGGGGATGGGGCATGATGCCTTATGATGACTTGAGATGTCATTTTATAGGGAGAATAGCTATTGGATAATTTGGTGTGTTTTGAAACCTGCAATTTCTTATATCCAAACATTGTCATTCAATACATGCTTAGATATATATAGTTATAAATTTCTTATAAGAAATAGTAGGTTTTAAAACATGTGTTGTTTAACCTACACTTAACAGGGTAACCTTCACAAAGCCCTTAAATTGCAAACCCTCACCAATTATATCTCTACATAATTTTTATTTAAAGATTATTATTTTGGTTTTATCTTAATCAATTACTGTGTTTTGGCTGCAACTAACTATGAGTTTTTTTTTCACATTAGATATTAGGGTTCACAATTTTTCCTACATAGATGTTGTATAAACACAATGTGTTTTGCAACCTGGATTTTTGTACAAAAATGTTATTGTATAAACACAATGTATTTTGCAACCTAAATTTGTGTACAAAAATATTGTTGTCTAAACACAATACAGTTTACAACTTGGATTTGTGTACAAAAATGTTGTTGTATAAACACAATGTGTTATGCAACCTGAATTTTTATATATAAATCTATCTAAATTTATGCCACATATGAACATGTGGAGCATAGTAAAATCATAACTTAAGCATGTAGATAAAAATAAAATATGTACCAAATAATTTATAGATTAACAAATACTATCACACACAACTATCCTCGCTAATTGAATTGCAAACCCTTGTACAATAATTTAGCCTACACCTCTTAAAATTTTATCTTTAAATATTATTATTTTAGTTTTATCTTAATCAAATATTATGTTTTAGTTACAAATACATCTTTATGGGATGATTTTTTTCACATCACATATTGGGGTTCACAATTTTCCCCACAAAAATATTGTTGTATAAACACAATGTGTTTTGCAACCTAAATTTTGGTACATAAATGTTGTATAAACACTCGATGTATTTTGCAACCTAATTTTTTATAAATAAACTTGTCTAAATTTATGCAACGCATGAGCATATATAGCATGGTAAAATTAAATTTTAATCTTGTTGACCTTAAAAAAAAAATTCCCAAATATTTTATACCTTAAAAATACTATCACACACAATTATCCTCACTAATTGAATTGCAAACCCCTATACAAAAATCTAGCCTACACCTGTTGAAAATTTATTTAAAGATTATTATTTCAGTTTTATCTTAATCAAATATTGTGTTTTGGTTGCAACTACATATTTATGAGTTTTTTTCCACATCACACATTGAGGTTCATAATTTTTCCTATAGAAATGTTGTTATATAAGTATAATGTGTTTTGCAACCTAGATTTTTGTATACAAATCTGGACCAAACTTTATGCTCAGTATGGCAGCGAATATTATACCTTCAAAATGGCATGCTTAAGATGGAAATATCTATTCTCCCTACAAAGTGGCCTAGAAGGGTAAGTCATTATAAGACAGCATGCCCCATCCCCCATATGATGGCATGATGATGACAGATTAGATGGGTGGAGTAGACCAAAAAATGTTTTGGTATGTGTCATTTTTTACTACAGCCACGTCAGGTGGTAAGGCCTCATATGTTGAGAGTTTCAAAAAATGAAAAATGTAAAATTTTTGTCATGTTTTCATTTGGACATTTGACATTTGGAAAGAAAATCCAAGTCCCATACCATGGTTGCAAACATTTGGTAGACAAAACATACACCACTATAGCAGGTATGCCGCAATTTTTGTTGGGATAATAAATAGTGCCACTACCACTTAGGGTAGTAGCAGGTATGTCATTATATAGGGATCATAGTTGTTGTTGGTACTATGCCTATCAAACCATAACATACAAATCAACATGCAAAATGGTATTGATGAAGGAAGTGGCTATTCTCCATACAAAGCAACACATATACCAAAGATATCATAACATACAAAACTTCATACAAAATTGTATGCACATCATACAAGTGACCATAGGGGGTACTATCCAAAACAGGGGGTTGAAATGATGAACATGTTGACAAAAAAACTCTTTTGTGTGACAAAGATGCCAAGTGAACAACACATCATTGGGTATAATGACAATATTTCTTGTGTTTCGTGTCATATAGTCAATGGACTACATTGAGACTTTTAGTATTGATTTTTTTACATATTTTATGGTTTTCTCTATTTTACGACAAAATTTTGCTTTATGTTGTTGAGTTTGCAAGCAATTTCATGGTGAATGGTGAGTGAATATTGTGAACCAATTCCATTTTTTTTGGTTTCTCAATTGTATAGGGTTTTAAAATAAAATTGGACAAATGAAGTGTGGGTTGTAAAACACCATGTGTTTTGAATTTTTGCTTTTTGCTATTGAAATTTAAAGGGTGGAGTCTATGGGGAGGAGTTGCAGGTGGGGGATATAGTAAACAAATGGTATTCAGGTGATGAGTGAGCAACAATGTGAATCAATTCCAATTTTATATAAATATTTTTTGCACTATTGTTTGGGCTTTGAAAATAAATTTGGTTCAAATAACATGCCACTTCCCAATTAGTAGAGCATTGTGGGTTTGAAATTAGAGTTGTAAGTTGAACTAAACATTGTGTTGTTCAACCTGCACAAGTCTACTTCATTTTTTGTAAGATGTGTTTCAAAATAGAGATTGAAATTGTAGGTTGAAAAAGACAATATGTATTTTAACTTGGAAATTGTGAACCAAATTTGTGGTGTTCTTAGATATTTTGGTGATATTTTGAAGATGTAGAGTTGCGTTCATGTGAATTTTATTTTTCTTTTTTTCCATATTATTTTGTGTACTTGTTTTCGGTGTTTGACCATAAACTTATAACATGACAATGTAAAGTGTCCTGGAGGGTTGTATGGAGATTATTAGATTTGATTTGATGAATTTCAATTTTATTAGTATAAAAAATTGTAGGTTGAAATATAATGTGTTTTTCAACATCTAATAATCTTCACTAACATTTTAAATGTATCTTAGAATTCACCTATCAAGAAATTTAAATTTGATAATTTCGAATGAACCTCCATTTCTTAACAATTCCAGTATAATCCAACAAGTTAATCAATATTATTGGTGATATGTATTACTAGTGTTAGTGATAGGTTAATTTGGAAATTAAATTTCCTTTGTGTACCATTGAATATGTTCATTTATTGTTAGTACAAGTTGGCATGTTTGAGACACTAAATTGTTTTAAA
Organism: Sequoiadendron giganteum; assembly: GCA_007115665.2. Taxonomy (NCBI): domain Eukaryota; kingdom Viridiplantae; phylum Streptophyta; class Pinopsida; order Cupressales; family Cupressaceae; genus Sequoiadendron; species Sequoiadendron giganteum. Next base: position 656,084,642 of record CM021105.1, on the reverse strand, counting down.
AATATTGGTGAATCTGGAAAAAATGAAGTGTTTGTAGAAGCAAATATACTTAGTTTCCAATTTAAACTATCACTAACACATGTATTCCTTGTAGGTTGTTGATACAAAAGAGGTACTTGAATTGAAAAAATTAAGGTGAGGACGATATGGAAGAAGGCTTGATGAGACATCGAGGAGCTCTAGTAAATACAGGTGATTCTATTTCTCATAGCTTGAATTACAAGTGTTATTGAAAATTTACTTTGTAAATTAACTTTCATATTAAAGTTTTGATTTATTTGCAAATGAGATGCTTATAGTAGGGAATGCAATTAATTTTCAATTAAACACTTGTAATAAATGGGGTGGGTTCATGACCAACTAAGAATATAAACAGGTTATCTTAGCAAGGAATGCAATTGATTGCCAGTTTTTTTCTCATTAAAAAATGCAACATTTATTAATGTGTTATACACCTTGAATGGTGGTCATAGTTGTAAATATTTTTAGTTTCCATTATTGTATATGTTCTCTTATACATGATTTTGAGCATAAATTTTGCATATGGAGTCGATTTTTCTTATTTTGAATCAATGGATTGGGTAGATTTTCAGTATGTGGTGCAAGTTGATGTTTGTACTTGTTTTATCACTTTTAGGAGCTTGAGATTCAAGGTGTGATTGCATGAGAATCTAGATGATTGAAGAGACAAAACCTCAAGGGAGTACATGTTTTTATATGATATTTATGATGATACAACTGATTATTAGTTTGGTGCTTCTTGGTATAGGTTTATAAGTGCTTTTTAGAATTGGACTTTGATGGTGATAGGTACACAAATTATCTTTGGTTTTGAGGACATGGGTTGACATGAGTGGAGACTTGGAGTCTTGTATGGGTGATAGTTCAGTGCAGGCACAGTGTTGGCTATGATTATAGTGTCATGGATATGCAAGTACATTTGAGCATTGGCATGACATGATCATGTATGTGGTTGTTTGGTATTGATTTGGTTTGGTGTTAAGAGGTTGTTTCTATCTCCTAGATTATTGTATGGTTCCTTGACTATGGTTACTCATTTGTGGACATGTTTGGAAAATCAAATCTATGGTTGATTTGGTGTTTGGTTCTTGATGTCTACAAGATTATCTTCTTTGATATCTTATTTTGCAGGTTACTAATGTGTTGATGAGTTTGCATTTTTCAGTGTTGGGATCTATGAGTTATGCAATCCTTGGGTATGCACAATTCATTGGTTATAGTTGGATGACTTGGTGTGGACTATCCATATCCATGATATTATTTATTGTTTATGCAGACTTTATTAATTGGCATTGTCTATCGTTATTTGTGCATTGGTATGTTGCTTTGGGATGAGAGGATGGATGGTTAGAGTACCTGATTAGTTAGTTGCAAGGAATTGTAGCATGTGGTTTTATAATGATGTCATGATAGCTTGGTTGCATTTCATTGGTTACACATTTTCAGTGGGAGCTTTTGATAGTGATGAAATTGGGTGGTGTAGGATCAGTTCTTGATGGTTTGATGGTGGTTGTATCTTCTTGGCTTGGAGATATTGGTTTTACTTGGTATGTTTGGTATTTCAATTGCGTGTGTGGACCTGAATGATCTTCATGGAGGATATGGTTGTCACAATTCCATGTGTAGCTCGATTTCACGGTTTAGTGGGAGTTGTTGGTAGTGGCATGATTCATCGTTGGAGATGGTTATCTTCATGTGATTGGAGATGTTGATTATTGGTTTAGATTGTGATTGGTATTATTTCATGGTTTAATCTTGATGCTAGCTTAGATTTTTGGCATGGTAGATATTAGTGCATGTGATCTCCTAAGAGGAGATGGTTAGATCATGATGTCATGATAGGTTCTTGATTCTATGGTTGGAGCTTTGACATTGATCTTGTTGATTCTCTTGGTATTGAGTACATTGGTTATTTTCTTGGGAGATTCATGATAGTGTAGTATTGTATTTGGAGTTTAGCATGGATTGATTAGTTGAAGGTTCTCATGGATTCTTGGAAACTTGGGCGAGGCTGGAGTTCTCTTGGGACTAGAGACATTTTCTTGGGAATGTTAATCTTTAAAGGTTTCAACAGGAAGATTGAGGAGCCTTCACTTGGATATGGATGTGAGTTCACGATGGACCTATAGAGGAGATTGTTCTTGGAGTGAGTCATGATGACTTAGTTATCCTAGAGGAGCATTCTCATTCTCCACTCTTGGTCTACTTAGTGGTTTATCATCTAATAGGTATTCCCCATCCTATTTTTTATGTGATTATGTTTCATGCTTTGATTTCTCATGGGAATGAGTTGAGTCATGGTGATTGATTTTGGGAGACTCATTTGAGGATTGTTTAGCATGATTTTGTATTTCTTTATCTTTCATAAATATGGATCTTGAGCTATGGATAGTTAGTTCTAGAGGATTCACTTTGAGAGATGTTTGTCATTGTTATCTCCTTGTGCTTTTGATTTTATGTTATCATTCATTAATGAGGTGTTTAGGAGATGGTTATTGGGCTGATTTCCTGATTTGGGAATGGATACATTGAGTTTAATTTCCTTGATTAGAGAGGCTTACATCCATGTTGGTATTATATGTATGATTCATATGTTGTGTTTGATCTAAGATATTGAACGTTGTTTTGGGTGTTATTGAGGCTTCTCATTTGGGGTTGTTAGGAGATCATACTTGATAAAACATAGCACTTTGAGGTGTTGGTAAAAGGATATGTTATGGTTTATAATTTTTATCTGTTCATTATATGGTTCCTTCCTAGAGGTTCATGTTAACATGATTAAAGGGAGGATGGTGGTGACATGTTGTGAGAGATTATGCAATTGTTGGTGTTGTATGTGTAGATCTTTGTGGTTATTCTTGTTACTTCATTGTTGATCATTTATCACACCTTGGTATAGTGTTGATTGGTATACTTGAGATTCTTTGACATTACCCATGTAGTGGGAGTTCCTAGATATGTATGTTCTTCATTGATATGTTTGGTACAAGGAGCTTGTGATTGTGGTTTATGGATTGCATATGTTGTTGGAATGAGTTTACTGATGTTGTTGATACTTAGGAGGTATAGATGGTTGGATGTATTAGCATGTGTTGTCGATCTTATTTCCGATCATGTGGATTTTTTACCTTTGACAACTTGTTTGGAGCCTTTATTATCACTTAGATTTGATGATTGTGTTCTTGGAATGGTGCATCTTCACCTTGGCATGTTCCTTTTATTCCATAGGTGGCACATTGGAGGATGAGAGGAGTTCTTGCTTGAGATGGTGGTCACTTTGGTTTTATTGCAAGTATCTTGATGGAGCATGAGAGCATGCTAGAGGTTCATGTGGTTTCATGTATGGCTATGATGATGTATTTCATTTATTGATCCCTTATGCAATGCATACAATAAGTGGGAGAATTTTAAGATATGGTGTTGTACACCATTGCATAAAATATTATATTATAATGTTGTAATTAAATAATTTCCGCTATGATACACCTAGGACATGTGGTTAACACACTAGGTAATTATTTGGGGACCACTTTATGTTGTATTGTAACATTAAATTATTATTTAATGTGTGAGAGACATGGGATACTAATTTAATATTAGGGAAATATTTAATAAAGTGGAAACTTAGTACCCAATATTAAATGGGGGCTCAGTGGTATTGTATTCACATGGTTTTGTGGTACATGGTTTTATTTGTGTGAGCTTGAGTCTATAAAACCAAGCACATGTTTAGTGGTTAAGGTTGGCTAGGTGAGTGGGTTGTCATTATTGAGTCTTTCTAAGGAGTGTATATGTGAAGCATGGCATGGGATGTGTGGATTCATGCTTGGACACATGGATAATGCATTGGAGAGGCTTGATGCTTCAAAGGTATTCATTGTAACTCATAATATTTTATTGTTGAATAATAAATGGAGTATGGATGCTTTTGGAGGCTAGGTTTTTCCCAAGGTATATCTTGTGTTATCTTGTGGCTTGTCTATTTTGATCTATGAATTATATTTATTTGCATGCATGATTTTCTCTCATGGGGTTATGTAGGAAATGGATTAAGAATATGGGTATTATGCATTATTTCCTAATAAACATAAATATTACTAACCCAACCCTTGTGCATGAAAATGATTTAGAAGAATTTAATCTTGGCACATATGCAATGCCACAAAAAGTATTCATTGGAAATAAGATGAGCCCAAAGGTAAGATCTATGCTCATTTCTTCATTGAGAAAATATTAAAATGTTTTTCCTAGTCATATTATGATTTAAAAGCTTATAGAGATAATTTATTTCAACATGAAATCCCTCTCAAATGTGATGCAAAATCATTTAGGAAAAAATAGAGACCAATAAATCTCACACTAGCCCCCAAAATGCAACACAAATTAGCTAAGCTTAGGGATGGTTGAATCTTAAATCCTATTAGACAGTTCACTTGGGTTTATAACTTAGTCCCAATGAGAAAAAATAGAGACATTATATGTGTTTGGATTTTAAGAAACCTAAATATGTCCTCTTTGAAGGATAATTACCATTTTCCTAATATGGATGCTACATTGCCAAAGGTTACAAGGTGTGAGATTTTTTATTACGAAAACAGGTTTTGAAGGGATCCTGAAACCCTATACGAAATTTTTTTAGGCTGCTACTTAAAATAAACTATTAAAGCCAGACAAACCATCATCCGAACCAACAACAAAGAAACAACATAGACAAGACCCAAAATAAAAAGACAAAAGGGAGACATAAACTACTGTACATTCTTGAGGGCACTTATTACCTCTGGACATCCTTAGTAATCATATTGTCATGCATCTTGATCACACTATCGAGTTCCTTAATAGGCACCATACCCCCTTTCTTTGTTTTGCTCCTAGACCTAATGCAGGGCCCATCATCTTTAGCAGCTTAAACATTGCACAATAAGGTTGCCTCCTCAAGGTCTTGAATCTCCTTTTCATTGAGCATCTATTTACTAGTCCAAATATTAGCTTTCTCATCGATCATGGTCAAACCTTTCGTATTACTCTATAGAGTCCCACAACTCACAAAAACCAGAGTAGCCAAATCTACCACTATCTTCAAGACTTTTGGTTCCACAAAACCAATCTAGATTCATGATTTGCCTTAATTCTCTCCACATTTTCCATAAACCTATCAAGGGTATTATGCATGACTTGGACCTTTTTGGCCATCGAACATTCCTTCGTATTGCAATCAATAAGAATTGCATTGCTCTGAGCCACAATATAAATCTTTGAATGAAGAAACTTGACCTCATTAAGGATCCATTTCAACAACAACAAAATATTACTAGTCCCCTCCCTAGCTAGGAAAAATGCATCATTGCCATCCATCAAGCAAAGAGCTCTAGCCATAGAGTGAAACTTACCATCAGGGGTGACTATTTTCTCAGAAGTAGCCTCCATCTTCTCCCTAGTTGCTTCCATAGAGTCAATCTCCAAGTCAATCACTTTTTTAGGGCCATAATCTTTATCCTTCCTTTGAGTCAGATTCTTGGTCACAAAATCTACACCTTCCCCCTGATCATCATCATCCACCTCAATCTTCCCCTTACCTTTCCCCGTCATAGGAGCCTCCTTATTCACAGACTTCCCAACTAACCTCATACTACAATACCCAAGATGAATTCTTTGTTTAACCCCAATTAGGGGAGGAGATTCCACTTTCCTTTCAGAAGGTTTTTTCTTCTTTGAAAAGAACCCATCCCCACCTTCCTCCAAAACCATGACCTTTTTAGAACTCGACCAAGGAGAATCAACCTTATTGATAGCCTTCTTAGCACTATAATTTTTCTTTTTGAGGGATCCCTTACCTCCATCCTCCCACTCTAAATCCATGAAATACCCTCAGACCATGCAGAGGAGTCCTCCTCTTTAGCCCTCTTTTTGGAGGATTTCACAAGATCATCCCGACGCTCCACAACATATTCCAGCCTAAACTCACCTTCAACATTACTCTCTGAATTTCCCCTCGTTTCCATCTCGGAGGGATCATCATTATTCCCCTTAAGAACCTTGAGGGGAATAAAAAAATTGGCCTTAATGTGATCAACAAGTAAGAGCATGATCCCCTCATGCAAGTATGGATTGTTCAAATTCTTCTGGTGATCTTGAATTCCATTTTCAAGTGAAAGCAACAAATAATAGGTGAAGAGATGACCCTATTGTACCTAAAGTGATTTAGAAGCATAAAATGGTAGCTGTGAATAATAGAGAATCTACCATCCGTCATAAAATATCTCATCACCACCATCCCCACATACCTCCAGATAGGCTTCAAGGAGGTTTTTTCATACCCGCCACCATCCACCTTCTTGAGTTTTTGTTTTTCATTGTCTTTCAGGAAATTGGCCATCGTCGATTTGGTAGCAAACCTCTCTATTACAAGGTGTGAATTACTATCCATGACAGATGGGTTTTTAGGTTATAACTAGGTTAAATTTAAAGAGTCTGAATAATACAAAACAACTTATACCACACCCTAGGACACTTATGTTTATGTGAGTATGTCATTTGGTTTAATCAATATTAGAGCTACATTCCAAAGATCAATGGATGTAGCATTTTCTAATCTCATTTATATCATCATGGTCATATAAAAAAATGATTTAACTTATTTTTCAAAGAAAAAATATGATTACTACATGCATTTGTAAAATATTTTTGTTAGAGCTCTAGAATATGAAGTTTCTTTGAACCCAAAAAGTGCATGTTTGGTGTAACAAAAGGAAATTTACTTGGAAATATAGTTTCAAAAGGTATTAGGATTAACCTTTAAAGGGTAGATTCTATTGATAAAATACCACAACCCAAGATTGTTAAAGGGATTCGATCATTTTCTAGCCAAGTCAACTTTGTAAGAAGGTTTGTTCCAAATTTTGCAGAACAAATTAAGGCTATATATAAAATGTTGAAAAATGGAGAACTTGTAGCCTGTACCAAAGAACCAATTGAGGCTTTCCATATTATCAAAGAGTCAATCAAGAAAGCCCCTATGTTAAAGTCACCTAATTTCTCTAATTTATTCTAGTTATTTTCTTTTTCTTGCTTCCACATAGTTGTTTTATTGCAAAAAAATGATGAAAGATATGAACAACCAATTTCATTTTTTAGTAAATAAATTTAAGTAGTAGAATTAAAATATGATGCCATGAAGAAATAGGAATATACATTGGCCAAAGAAGTAAAAAAAATATGTGTTATTTTGTAGGTTCCAAGGTTATTGCATATGTTCCTCATGTAGTTGTGAAGGATATCTTCACACAACAAGAAATCACTGGAAGGAGATGCAGATGGATTAATAAAATCTAATAATTTAGTAGAAAAACTAAAATTTATAAATTGGATAGAGGGAAAGGATTGGCCAAACTCATGGCATAATAAAATTTGGAAGTAGTTCATGTTAATTCCCTTGATGAAGAAGATCCTAAGAAAGAATGCAAGTTAAAATCATCCTCATGGTAAAATAATATAATACAATACTTGTAGCATATGGAATGACCTAAAAATTTGAATGATAATAAAAAACCTTGAAGATTTAGGCCATTAAATAAACTATCTTGAAAGGTGATTTGTATTGGAGAAACACATATGGTGTCCTACTGAAGTTCTTAGATGAAAGCTAGGCTTCTAAAGTGTTGTCTAAAATGCATAGTGAAAGTTGTGGAGGAAATTTTATAGCTAGGAAAACAAATCATAAAGTACTCAAAGTAGGTTATTGGTGGCCTAATATATTTTATTATGTCCACAAATTAATCAAGAAATGTGATGCATGACATATATTTTCAAGTAAGTTGAAATATTTTGGAACATTTCCTTTGAGGCTTATGAATGTAGAAGCTCCATTCCAACAATGGGGTATTGATTCTATTGGTGATATTGTAGAGAATTCTAGTGGAGGATATAAGTGTATTTCTATTTTTGTAAGTGGATTTAAGAAATCCCCACTAGAAAGGCTACCAAAAAATTAGTTATTGAATTCATGATGGAACATATAGTTATAATATTTTGTGTACCAAACAAGATAAATTAACACAATGTGTTCTAGATTAGAATAATTCATTGGATTTTGTTTTGGGTATGGAATTAACTTATCCTATTCTTCTCCTTATCATCCATAATGAAATGGATAAGTAGAGTCTACGAACAATTTTTTTCTAAAGATAATCAAGAGGATGATAGGAAAGAATAAGAAATCCAAGGATTCAAAGCTAAATTTAACTTTTTGGGATAACAGAGTGACTATTATGAAGTCCATCGAAAATCACCTTATGAACTTGTATACGACATGGATGCCAAACTTCTTTTGAATAATTTACTCCTAGTTTATAAGTTTATCTAGGATTATGATGAGGATGTTTTAAATGCTATGATATGAAAGATTAACCAATTGAATAAATTAGATGAGTCCAGAAGGAAAGCTCAAGATATCAATTTGAGAAAGTAGAAAAAGATTAAGTATTTATTTCACAAATAATATTCTGATAGAAAATTTTACACTAATGATCTTGTTTTTGTGTGGAATGTAAGGTTTTAGAATAAGGGAAAACATGGAAAATTTGATCCATTGTGGATAGGCCCATATACTATTAGTCATACTCATGGAGAGGATTCCCATTTTTTGGAAGATGTAAATGGAGAGTTACATGAATTTCTAGTGCATGGACAATTCTATAAATCATATTTTTTATGAGATCTGAATTTCAATTTCCACACACAATTTGTATACTTGTACAATCCTTTGTTGCTTGGTGTGTTCTTATTTTTCTTTTTATTTGTTTTTTTCCCATGTTTGGTTTGCATTTTAGAGTCTTTTGTGATATCATCATGCTTCGATGAAGCATGTGTCCCCAAACAGGAGCCACTATTCATAATACTTTTAAAATTTTAGGGTTTTAGGTCTTATATTAAATTTTTTAATGTCTTCTAGATTCAACACTAAACCATTTATCTCAACTTGTTACTTTATGTTTTATTTGACCAATGACTTGATTAGCCTATCATAATTTTTTTAAGTTGGTCTTGCATGTATTTCTAATCTTCTGATGATCGACCCCTGATTCCTAGTTACTAGTTTTATCCTTTTCATCTCGTGCATTATATAATATAATAAATTAAGTCAATTCTCATATGCCCAATGGAATGGTCCACACTTAAATTCTTAATATTTTTGGCATATGTGTGTCATAATGCTATTGCTACACATTTTTTTTTAATCTCATATTGAATTTTCTCAAAATTTGAACAACTTGAAGTTGTGCTCATGCGCAATGCAACCACATGTATTCCATTGCATATGACTTTATGTCTTATGTGAGTTAATATTTAACAGCTTCAGAAATTGTTGAAATTTAGAGTTGGGTAGTTGGGTGTGCTCTTGGTGGGGTTTGTGGCTCTTGTTGTTATAGTTTCAACTATTGTTTAGTCTGAGTTGGTTGCTATTTTTTGTTGTTGTTTGTGTAGTTTTCTGGTTGTTTGCCTTGTTGTAATTGTTATCTCTATTTTGGAAACCTTCGTTGCCCCCCTATTGTATTATTAGCATTGTTTCAAAATAAAATAATATAAAAAAATAATAATAATGAAATGTCATATTTTAATTGTTAGTACAAATTTTCCCTTTAGTGTAGTCTTGTAAAATTTAATCTTATAAAATAATACTATTGCACTCACTTGTCATGTGTCTTCTCCAATCATTGTTTTTCTTTTAGGTATAACAATCAAATTAGGTACAAATGGCATGATATTATTTGAGTATATTTTTATATCATAGAATATTTTAACTAATTATGAAGAACTTAAAGTTGTGCCCATGCATTATAAGGACATGTGGTACACAATAAACATGGGCCTAGTTATGAAAACCAAATAGAGGCAAATAAAGATAAAAGGTGATTGGTTAATATATGGTTGATTCTCAATGTAGTGCATATTTCTTGTGTTGCACAAGTTCTAAAGCCAAATGCAATCCATATTTTCACTTGTTTGCTATGAATACATGTGGTTTCACCTTGTGAAAGTAAAGGCCACTAAGCAATTCAATTTGAAGAGCGAGGACCGATAACAAAGGTGGGGTTGACCCCATGACTTGGAGGTTATTTTATGGGTGAAATATTCTTATTGTAGTTCCCAAGACCTTCATAGTTCAAATGGGTAAAGAAATTTTCAAAAGGAAATTGTGTTAAGGAACCAATGTACGCTTACCATTAATTATGATATCTCCCACCAAGATCAACAACTAACATATAAATATGAAAATGGCTATGGAGAATTCATAGATTTTGCTAATTCAAGACATAACTGTAGAAGTTCAATATTTTTCTACCATATGGATGATATGTATGAATTATTTTCTTCAATTACTCTTTCATACAAGCTAAATGATGTTCATGAGAAGAATTTAAGTTGTTCGAGTTTATCCAGCAGTCGTGACTACAAAAACTAGGGTTTCTACAAATTGAAAATAGGTGAGTCAAAATTATCATTACTGGTGATTTGAAGATAAGGTTTTCTATATTTTAACGATATAGTTGGGGCTTACAAATAATATAAGATAGTTTTATTGATAAATTAAACATTAATTTTGATTTAATTATAAACCCTATTTTTTTTCGTAAAACCCTAAACTGAGTTGAACACCATCCCAAACCAGTAAAATGAAATGGGGATTAAAAGAGGTTATAATTAGTTAGCTCCCAAGTTCATAAAAAATCCAAAGCATGCACAAGGGTCTAGAATTCTTTTAGATAGTTTTATTGGTAGATCTAAGGCAATTAGAGATGCAACTATTCTAGTCTAGGGTTGGGAATTTTTTAAATATGGTTTTAGGAGGTGTAATGTTGGAAGGCGTATCTCAAATATCTAAGGTAATTTTGAATAGAAAAGGTGGTGTTATCACTAGTCTGGATAGGAATTTCATCTATAAGGTGTTCTATTAGAAGAATGAAGAAGATGCCCTTCGGGTCTGTTGTCATTGATGCCAACATTGGTTTGTAACTGACTAAGTAATCTATGTGTCTATCTTGATCTGGAAATCCTCGCAATAATAGGAAATTCTATGAGTTTTTGATATGTTACTCAAAAATGTCAGTTACAGGTATAAACGAGTTTTTAGTGTGTTTGCATAATCCGATTTAGTTATCTAAGTGACAAAAGGTTGGTACTCTTTTGGCTGACAATGTTTATCTTTTATGTGTTCCTCTTTAGGTCCGAGCCAACCTAATACTTGGATAACACATTTTTCTCTGTGTGTCAAAAGGAATTTTGTATTAAGCCGACATGTCCTTTTTGAACTTTGGGTGTTCTCTCAATTAGGCTGACCTAATTGATATTATGACTACATATATATAATGGTCATGCGGTGAAGAGAAGAGATGTCGATGATATATGAATAATACAACAAGTATAATGGTGCGAAGTTCTGATAATGTTGATACACTGATAGCCAGAGAAAAAGTTTGATATTTGTCTTAGAGCATAACTGAAACTGTTTTCAGCACTTTGTAGGTGCACTTCTTTAGTTCATTTTTGGAAGTGAGCCACATCTTTTGTATCCTAAGAATAAGCCACATTTTGTATTCAGTCCGTGAGCCTTCTTAAGGATAGTGAGTCCTAGTAGTGAGCCTTGTAATATATTATAACTGGTTACAATATATTGTGAGCTAATCATCACCGTGGTTTTTCCCATTTTGGGTTTTCCATGTAAAAATCCTAGTGTCAATGTGATATGATCTATTTTATGTTTTGGTTTATTGTTGCTATTAGATTTAGATTGATAATTGGATGGTTAATAATTAACTTGGGCAGTAGAATACCTATTCACCCCCCTCTCAGTATTCAATATGTTCAAAAATTGGTATTAGAGCTTGGCTCCTCAAAAGAAGCCTAACATCTTGAGGAAGGTCTCAAAAAGTGAACACATGACTGGAAAATACTATTTTGTTCCTTTGGAAGAAAATTTTGAATCTAAAGAGATCAATGTTGCTCTTGAGGAATTGAATAAAAGCAAGGATGAGAAGGAAAATGTGAAAGTAAATCTGAAGGAAGCAAATGATTGCATCATGAAATTAAGAACAAATTAAAAAATTTAAGGATAGACATAGAGAAGTTAGTGATCAGTTGAAGAAGGCTAATGAGGTCATTACCAGATTGAAAATAGAAATAGAAGAAAATAAGCGAATTGAGGAATGCCAGAAAGCTAAAATCAATGATTGTACAAAGCTTGAACAAGAAGTGGTAACCTTAAGAGCCGATCTGGAAAAAGAAAAAGCACATGAAGAAAGGTTCAAGACAAGCTCTACAATGCTTGATGAATTGATTTCATCTCAAAAACTTGCTAAGGATAAAAGTGATCTAGGACTTGAAGAAGGACAATGCTCAAAGACTAAATCGATTCTCAAAAAAATGGACAATCAAAGGAAACCTAAAAGTAATGCTTATCAAAATAAGAATCGAAGGATCAATACCAGAAGAGTCTCGATTCAACAGCCTAATGTGCAAAGGTACCCATCTTTTAATGCTTTTTGTTTCTCATGCAATAAATTCAGTCATCGAGCAACAAAATGTAGTATAATGAACCAGAATAGAATAATTTAGAATGTTGGATTATTTGCTAGTCAATGCTATGTTTGCAACAAGTTTGGACATAGAGCTACTGAATGTAGAAGTCAGATGATGATGAACAGGTTTAATACTGATAGAAGAATTCAGTCTTTTCAAGGCTATTGTTACACATGCAATATCTTTGGACACAAGGCTAATCAGTGTAGGTCAAGGATGAATGCAAACTCTCTTGATCAAGGATATGTTGTATGCCACTCTTGCAACAAACCAAGACATATCTCAAAATTTTGCAAGAGAAAATTTGGGAAGAAACTGAATCCGAAACAAAAGAACAAGCTAGTGAACAAGGTAAATCCTGAAGAAGTAAGGAAAGAAATGGCAAAAATTTGGAGAAAGAAGGAAGAACCTGAGAACAAGGATGAATCGAATAATCCTGTATCTGTATTCAGTGCAGATACCTTTTTTGACAAATGAACCCAATAATGGTTTCAGGGGGAGCAGTCACAAAAAAATCTAACAAACCCCCTATATATGAGGTGTCATATGATGACACAAGGATATGTGATGTGAATTTTCATTTTGAAGGCAATGGAAAAAATTCTGGTAGAAAATAAGCAAATTAGAAGAATTGTGGAGCTTTTTGGTTTACAGTACATTTCACAATGTGGTTGACAACTTTAAAGTTAAAACACAATAAATGCAAAATTAGGGCAAGAACCGTAAAGAATAAATCAAGAGACTAAGTAAAGGAAAAGAACATTTGCACAAATTGGGAGAAGTAGTGCAAGCTGAAGCAAGAAAGAAAGCGAGTCAGAGTACTGTACATTAAAACCCTAATTCTCGATAAGCAAGGTATTCTCTGTTATCCAAATTTCATGTTTTTCAAAATTGAAGGAACTCTTTGTTAAGCTTATTCAAGATTGTTTAGGAAATCTGGCCACTCCTACTGTTGTGATAATTTCTGAGAGGCCCCAACCAAAGTTTAGAATATTTTTGTGGAAATTTTATGAAAATAATCCAATGGGTGTGTTCTCGCACATATCGAGTCATGTGCTACCCATCGAATATTCAAGAACATACATTCATGGAAAACTCAAAGAATTTGATCACTAAGAGCTGAAGGATTTGTGGGATAATGAGCTAACTGATAACCTACTGCTCAAGGTGGAGTATGAAAATCTAGTTTGAATGAAGATGAGTGTTTGGAACTGGTTCTCGAACTTTTCAAGCGAGAGTGAGGCAAAATATGTCAGGATGGCTCTCAGTAGGATTCGCTCAATATTGTATGGTTAAATGAACCAGGGATTATCAACAAAGAGGTGATTTGAGCTATTACTAGTCTTTGTGACACTGGCGCCATTCCAGTTCTAAAAGCAGTGAAGAATGATGAGGTTACAAGGTTAACTGGTACAAAGTTTGATGAGAGAGTCGTAACCACAAAGTCTATCGCAAACCCTGCAGTCAAGTGTGTTGCCATTATGTTTGGGAAAAAAAATTATTTCACAAACAAAACAAATTTAGTATCGACCATGATAATTCACATAGCTTATGAAATGGTGGTGAATGGAAAGAATTTTAATCTCTGTGAGTTGTTGAGATTGGAACTTTTGGAAAACCTAATTATGAAAAAGGTGAAGAAACATGTCTTTAAGTTTGGGACTTTAGTTGTTTTCTTGTTATTTTATTTTCTAAGAGAGTTACCTGGGAGAAAGAACGTAATATAAGATAACTCCAGACCGGTCGCTCATCAAATTTGTGATTATTTACGTAGTTTAGGAGATTTTAAGGCACATAACAATGCTCTAACTTCTTTCTTTGCAATATTTAAAAATGAAATGCATGAAAGAGATAGGATTCCAAGAAGTTTGGTGAAGAAGTATGAGAAGGAGATACATTTCTTTTGTCTACAAATGAATGCATCATTGAGGCCGTAGAACCTATAATTCATTGGATTGAACCTCTAGGATATGAGATAGAAGAGAAAATGGTTGAAAGGTACATTGAGATTTTGTTAGCAAGTCCTAAACACCCATCTCTACCTAGGCTCGGTACATATGAGGAGAAATCTACTACATCTAAAAGAAGAAAGAAATTTGAATCTTTCTTCCAAGATGCAGAATACACTAAGGATGAAATAGAACTAAGGAAGTCCTTGACGAAAGGAAAGATAAGTCTGTGGATCTACCCACTAGACCCAAAAAATCAGGAAGGCTATCTTCTGGTGCTATAGAAACACCTATTTCTATCTCTTTTGCACCTAGTAAAAATAATGTTGTGAAAGGAAAGATAAAATAAAAAAGTGTCCCTACATTTGATAATGTTACTACCCTTATCTGTCCCAATTCCAAGGCATCTAAAAGGAAGGTCACACCTACTGCTACACCATCTACTGCTTCAAGAGGAAGAATAATATTGAAAGAAAAAGCTCACAGGAAAAGGAATTTGAGTGATGTTGTTTAGGAAGAAATTGTACTTGGTATAGAAGGGGAGAAACAATTGAAAAGAAATAGAAGAAGTAGTGCCCTTGGTGAAGGAGTCAAAACCAGTATTGTTGTCTCTGCAGATGAAGAATCGAAAGAAGCAAAGGATTCTTATCAAATTCAAATACATGCAAAGAAGAATGAAGAAGGCTCTTCTGTCCCTGTGGAGAACATGTCTGGTTCTCCTCTGGTAATAAATCCTCCTCCCTTGGTTCTCTAAACCTTAGTGAACTATATGATTGATAATGATCTTAGGTCAACTGCTGAGTTATATGATGAAGAAATTGATGAAGGAAAAGAAACCATCATAAATGCTTTTGCCAAGTACATAGTTATCTGCAGCATAAATATGGATACCATACAGTCAAAGGTTACTAAAAATGTGTGGAATGAATTGGTACTTAGAAGGAAAGAAGCTTTAAATGTTGAAGACAAAATGAGAAGAGAAGCTGTAAAATATGTTAGTTCAA
The DNA here is from genome assembly GCA_007115665.2 of Sequoiadendron giganteum. Lineage (NCBI taxonomy): Eukaryota > Viridiplantae > Streptophyta > Pinopsida > Cupressales > Cupressaceae > Sequoiadendron > Sequoiadendron giganteum. The sequence goes on along the minus strand of CM021105.1, from coordinate 656,069,092 downwards.
CTCAGTCTGAAATAGAAATTGCAAATATGTTGAATGATTGTTCTACACTATTTAATTCAAGCAGAGAGTCAATATGTTAACGACTAAAGAAGAAGGATATGTTGAAAAAGTAAGGCAAGAAACTCATGATGTGATTAGGAAATTAGCAAGGACTCTTGGGACAAGAACGAGGTTTTCAACTCACACTGCTCAGACTAAGGAGCATGTGACTATTGTTGAAGTAATGGATAATCTAGTCTTGGAGACTATTGATGAGACACTTGGTGCTTTAGAGACCACTGGCCCTCAGATGGACACAAAAGAAACTACCAGTAAGAGGTCTGATGATCATCCTAAGGATCAATCCAGTGAAAAGAGAGAAGAACATCAAGAATCCACCAGGAACAGAGAAGAGGAAAACAAAGATGAAAATGAAGGAAGGAAAGACAATGAAAATGATAAAGACAAGGATGATGAGGATAGAAGAAAATAGAAAGCCATCCGGTGATGAAAAAGAAAAAGAAGAAGAAGAAGGAAAAGAAGAGGAAGAAGAAAAGAAGAAAGAGGAAAATAAGGAAGTCATTCAAACTAAAGGTAAAATTACCAAAGGCCTTGAACCATCAAATCAATCCAAAGATTCATTCAAAATTACTCTTAAAGGTCTTCTTTCAAGACAGGTTGTAATCTAACCTGTACTTCCACCTCAACTAGTCAAGCTGCCATCTCACCCAGGTTATGTGGATTTGAAAAAGATTACACTGAGTGACATAATGAAGCTAAGTAACACTTTCATCTACTTTGTCACATAGGAGGCTTCAAAGTCATATCAAAGATGCAATGAGTTGATAAATGAAGCTATCAAATGTCTACAGGAATCTGCCCCCTGTGTTACTGCAGACAACTCTTTAGCTCTAATTGAAAATTTGAGGCTTATTGTTGATGCTGTTAAAGAGTAAACATCCAATCTTAAGACACAAACTGCAAAAGAAGAAGAGTTGAATTTTCTAGAGAAAAGGTTGTTGTTTCTGCAAGATAAGTGCACTATTGCTTGTGACAAAGCTTTGGATACCTTGAAAGAGGTAAGAGAATGTGATGAAGAGGCCCAACTACTATTTATTTATTGCATGAAATGGCTGAAAGCCACTCAGAGTATCAGGGATCTAATGGACTCAATTGAGTCTCAACTTGTTGATATCTCCAAAGATTATAAAATTGTCAGTGATAGAAACTATGTTAGGTGTGTTTTCATTGTAGATCTTCAAAATAAAATTTTCCTCTTGCAAAGGCAGAAGGAAGAGGCTATGAGGCCGTATGCCCAACTTGGAAATCTGGTCATGTCCAGACATGTTACTATAACAAATGCACTAATGGAGGCAGAAAAAATTGAGAAAATGAGCATTGCCCCATCCAATTTGGAAGAAGGAGAAGAATGCTTGGTGGAAATAGGATCTCTACATAAAACACTTTCCAGGGAAAAAGGTGTCTGGGATGATGGAAAACCTACTTGGGAAGTGATTCTCAAAGAGCTACAAGATGCCACCAGTTCCTGAATTTGAAATGTTTCCTCGTCCTTTATCCTTGATGCCAAAGGGGTAGAGGAGAAGAGGAGATAAAATATGTTTGTTTCTTTACATATGTTAGGGGGAGTTGAGCAAAAAATTTTTTTATGTTTTAAAGCAAGTTTTTTTTGGCACATGTTGCCATCAATGACAAAGGGGAAGATTGTTAGAAGAATGAAGAAGATACCCTTCGGGTTTGTTTTCATTGATGCCAAAATTGATTGGTAAATGGCTAAGTAATCTGTGTGTCTATCTTGATCTGGAAATATTTGCAGTAATAGTAAATTCTATGAGTTTTTGATATGTTACTCAGGAATGTCAGTTACAGGTATAAATGAGTTTTCAGCATGTTTTCATTATCCAATTTAGTTATCTAAGTGAAAAAAAGCTGGTACTATTTTGGCTAAAAAGGTTTATCTTTTGTGTGTTCCTTTTTAGGTCCAAGCTGACCTAATACTTGGATAACACGTTTTGATCTATGTGTCAAAAGGAATTTTGTATTAAGCCGACATGTCATTTTTGAAATTTGGGTGTTCCATTAGTTAGGCCGACCTAATTGATAAAGCAAGTTATGACTACGTATATATAATGGTCATGAGGTGAAGAGAAGAGATATCGGTGATATATAAATAATGAGGAAATTATAATGGTGTGAAGTTTTGATAGTGTTGATACACCAACAACCAGAGTAGAAGTTTGATATTTGTTTCAGAGCATAACCGAAACTGTTTTCAACACTTTGTAGGTGCATTTCTTTAGTTCATTTTTGGCAGTGAGACACATCTTTTGTATCCTAGCAATAAGCCATATTTTGTATTTATTCTATTAGCCTTTTTCAGGATAGTGAGTCCTAGCAGTGAGCCCTATAATATCTTATAACCGGTTTTAATACATTGTGAGCTAATTCTCACCGTGGTTTTTCCCATTTTGGGTTCTCCACGTAAAAATCCTGGTGTCAATGTGTTATGATCTCTTTTGTTTTGGTTTACTATTTCTATTAGACATGGATTGATAATTGGATGGTTAATAATTAACTTGGCCAACAGAATACTGATTCACCCCCCTCTCAGTATTCGGTATATTCAACATGTTCAACTTGAATTTAATGGAAATTTTTCCAATAGATTTTCTTACTATGCAAAAAATATTCTAGGGATAAGAATAGTTATAGAATAATGTGGTTACCTCATCCTAGGATCAATGGTCCTAATTGGAAAATTGTGAGGTTTACTAAGATAAAATCGAACCTTTCAATTATGATATCTTTGATAATTATTTTTTGAACACTTATTTTTCCCTATGTCAAGTTTTGGGTGTAGATTTCAAAGTATAAATGTTTGTGCATTTGGTGGTGATGATTGTTGACATTCAAAGAACTGATTTGAATAATTTTTTTATTTTGCAACATTTATTATAGAATAAATTCATAAAAGTTTGATGGCAATCAAGATAGATAATAAAGTGATATACTTTAAATGGTATTCCTTTCTTTGTCACATTGTATTGTATAGTGGAATACCCATCTACAACCCATCCATGTAGTTAAGATTTCAAGATGAAGAGGGATTTTCATTACCATTCCAAGGATGAATACATATTTGGGACATGCATTACCTAGCAAAAAAAAATTACATTTAAAAATTATGTTGTGAAAGTGGTAATGGAAAATCTTGGATTCAAGAGTAATGCAAGGTTATCAAAAAGGTAATGAATTTTTGAGACCTAAGGAAAGAACTCCTAATGCTACTATTGATCAAAATTAGGGAGTCTAGTTTCTCCACTCAAACACAACATTAATTAGGATATACAGAGCTCAGGTGTAGCCTCAAATACTTCCTAGGATTGTGTTTGCTAGGATTTCCTTTTTTGGAAATAATTTGGAAGCTAAATGGAAGTGATAAATTTCACTTAAGGGAAAATAAGAAAGGCTCAATGTTAACTTCCACAATGGTGTTTGTTGATTTTATGAACACTGATAAGGAAGGGATATAATTGATTTATCCTTTGTTGAAACTTTATAGGATGAAGGTTGATAAAAAAAATTATTTTGATCTAGAGCACTTTATCAACCAAGTCAGGAAAAGAAATGGAAGGGTACATTTATCTCACGAGTTTGACAAGGTTGGGGACATAATTAGAAATATAGTTTTAGACTCAAAAGTGCATAAGAGAAAAGGTTCTTGGGTGAAAATTTTGAAAGGGGAGGAACAAAGAAAAATTCCACCATCTAGGGTCCCCATAGATAGTGCTCCTCAAGATAGAATGTTGATAAACATAAATTTAGGAGGGTATACAATAAATGATGTAAGATCCTTGGCTTGCACTGAATTCATTTTATATGATAGGTTTGTAAAATCTAAGGAATTCAAGGATATATTAATGAAGAACAAGATGGAATCCTTCCTCAATAAACTGAATAATAAAAGTTGAGAATAAATTGAGGAAGAGATGAACAAGATAACTCAAGAGGTCCTAAGGGAGGTTGACTTTCATGTAAGCAACATTACTCTTAAGGAAGGAAGAAGAATTGTCCAAGAAAGGGGGTGCCTATTGTTGCTAGGATGGGACATAACCTCTACCATTACATTAGATACCATGAGAAGGTAGGACACAAGGAAAGATATACTGAAATTTGAAGATCAAGCAAAGGATTTATACTTTGGATCTATATTCAATATAAAACTTGAAATTTTATCAATATAGTTCATTTCTCTAGAAACTCAAAAACCTCAAGTTGCACATAATGTAAAAAAGCTAATTGGTAACCTTATTATGAGAAGATTAACAAACACCACTATACCTTAGGTTGCACCATTAGCGATAAGTATATCATTGTTTAGTGAAGTTGTAGCTAATAAGTTGTAAGCTGTTTTTGAGAAGCTTCAAAAGGATCACATGAAGCTATTCTAAGAACATGACAAGGTAAAATCACTTATTCCTCCTCTACCAAGTGTTGTTCTAGAACCCTCAGCTCCATAATAAAGTTTAGGGGATACCTCAACTTAGGATAGAGAAGAATTATCAAGAAAAGTAAAATATTTGAAGGAATAATTTATTTAGAGAAAGGAGGTAGAGAGGTTGGAAAAAGAAGAAGGAAAAAAAGAAATTAAGTTGATTGATGATCTATTTGTTGAGAAATTGTGTCTCAAATGTACTGGCATTTGGGTGAAGTTACATCGGTCTGACAATAAGAAGTCGATGGGATTTACTGTTGATTCTCATCGAAACCCCGATGGGAGCATTGATAAGTGTATTCAAAGTGTTACTTTGGAGGTTATGCTGAGTGTTTTTCTGCTTACATCAGTGGTATAAACCTTCATCGGTGTGACAATACTATATCGCTAAGACATGAAATACAATCCCTTCAATTTCCCGATAATTAGTGTTGATAGGCAGTAATAATATGTAAAGGTTGGGGACTCTTGTCAGTAGGAGTGGATGACTTCACTAGGAGTTGAAATCTACTCTCCTCGATGTGCTGATAGATAGATCTAGTTGATGTGAAGGGTGTGAGATACAGTGTTGAAATATGTTGTATAAGTATATTGATGTGATATTGAGAGATTGTTGGGACTTTGAAAGTAGTCTCTACAAAGTGTCGATAAGGCAGAATAAGACAGTGATGTGGTCGACATGTTGGTAGTGAAGATTAGTCAAAGCTTGGCAAGTGATAACCATATCGAGGTGACTAGTGGAATTCGGCAAGAGACTAGAGACAATCTCTTCAAAGATCTGGTACACAGTTGAAAGCTTCGATAGTTACATTGTGACTATTTAGTTCACTTTTATGTTGGGAGTTGGAAGGTTTAGCTTCTTGGAATGTTTGGAAAATGATGAACGAATGTTGTACAAAAACATTGAAAAGTTCAGGGTGAACAGGAAGTGTCGGATATGAGAAGATCAAGGAATGTTGTAACAAATATTTGAGGAACACCTATAGAGGTGTATGTGAATTCCATAGTGCATTGAACACATTGTAACATGAACATGATGTAATAGAGGGGATCAATAGAATGATCTGGATTGACCGAAGAGGTTGATCAAAGAAATGTAATGAGAAAGAAGAGATTTGCATTCAAGGGGGTTGTGTTGTCAAATTGTTCCTCTAGATAAAATAGGTTGAAAAATATCCATGAAAGGATTAGTGCCTATATTGTATTGTAACTGTATTTTCTATTTGCTAAATAATAGAATGGGTCTATGCTTTTGGAGTGTGGGGTTTTTTACCTGAAAGGGTTTTACCCACATAAATCTGAGTGTTCATTTCTTATGTTTTGTTTATCATGTTGAATGATTCTGCTAAATGAATTTGGTTAATGCTTGTTGTTGAGACTAGTTAAAGTTGTATAAACTTTCTTCTAAGAGTTAATGTGGAAATGAACTATCAGATTTCGCTTTATGACATAGTAGTAAACTATTTTGAGGCTTTCTAAGAAAGTGAATGTTACTGAAGACTCTCACTGATCTTGGATGTTCCTTCCGAGATAAATAAATTTCCCTACAAATGGTATCAGAGCCATCTTTTGGGATTTGATTGTTCCTAGTGTTCCTGGTTCTAGGTATTCCTTTTGTGAAGATTTCTTAGTCTAGAAAACTTGAGGAAATTTGAAGGAATTGGTTGTTAATTAATCCTTTGGTGAGTGGAATTTGGTTGCTTTTTATCTTTAGTTTCAAGAGACAACACACAACTTGAAGGACAGTAAAGACAGAGAAGATGGAGTTGGTCATACTGAAAAAAATATGATCCGAAGCTCGTAATTGACAAAGAAATAATCTCGATGCATGGGGTGGAATTTTTTTCTTTGTAGTTGAGTTGCAACAATGTTTTCATATTGCATGCAGGCTATGGATTTGATCATTGGATGATATAGAAGCTTTTGTAATAGTCTGTCTCCCTTAGATGCATGTGCATATTGGTGGTTTTGGAGTTGGCCTGAAACAGGCCTGGAATTTCTAAACTATTTTTCCTTTTATGCATGTTTTGTACTTGCATACCTCGATTTCATGTTCCTTGGATCTGAATTTGAATATTTTTATAAAAATCTATGGTGATGCTCATTCATGACAATTCATTATTCTGGTTTAACTATTATGGTGTTTTGTTTTAGACTTTTAATTCTTCCAGATGAGTAGTGGGTGTGCATGGGCATAGGAGTTGTTCCAAAAATAGTGGTTTTGCAAGTTTTACACATAAAAAAAAAAACTTATGATTTTCTGGAGTTTTTGTTAAGCTATTTTTTAGACCTTGACTTTTGGGGTGCTATTGGATGAGATAGTTGTAGTTCTACATACATTCTTTATGCATGGTAAGAGGAGGTGTGATTTCTTTTGTGCATGGGAGTGTTGGTATGTGATTAGTCACTCAAAATTCTTGTGGTGATGCTTGGTGGTTTCCTTGACTATGGTGCTTGTTGTGGACGTGATTAGAAAATATGATTTATGTTGAATCTGGTGTTTGAGTCATGCTTTCTACATGGTTATTCTCTTTGAGATCTCAGTTTTGTAGTTTCCAGTGTGATATTGGGTTTGCATGATATATTGATTGGATCTATGGGTTGAGAAATATGTGGGCTATCTTTACCTACATGTTTGTTGTGGGATAACTTGAAATTGGACTGTTTATATCCATGAGGTTGGTTCAGTGTTAATACAAACCTACTAATTGGCCTTGTCTATGGTCACTTGTGCATTGGTGTGGTTGCTTTGAGATGAGAGGATGGATGATATGAGAGTATCTGGATAGTCAATTATGGGGACCAAAAGCATGTGTATAACAATGTCATGAATAGCTTGGATACTTAACTTGGTCTAAGATTTTGATAGTGATGGTATTTTTGCTTGGTCTAGAGATCTTTGTTCCACTTGGTAATTTTTTCAAATGAACGTGTTGGTGTGTGGACTTGGAGAATTTTTCAGATTAGAATTTTTTTGGTCATGATGCTTGGAGAGCTCAGATGTCACGGTTCAGTGGGAGCTTTAGCAGTTATTATGAATGAATGATCTTTATTAAGTGTTGCAAACGTTACTAGGAGGAGCTCTTAGATCCTGTTGCTACAAAAGGGTTCTTTCGCATTTGCATGGATACTACTTGAGGATCTGTAGCATCTCAGAGCCATGAAAGGCTCTTGTGTTCATTGGGATGAGGTGTTGATGATGCTTGACAAGTGATGTTGGTTTAGAGTTTGTTTTCTTTTATGTCATGTTATACTCTTGATTGTACATTAGAGTTTTGGCATGATGCATTTCTCTTAAGACCATGGTATGTTCACTTGGAGCATGAAATATCCTAAGGGGGATGGTAAGATCATGATGTCATGATTAGTTCTTGATTCAGATGATCGGAGCTTTGACAATGGTCTGGTGATTCTCTTTGTTTTGGGACTATATGCTTGAGAAATTCATGATAGTGTGATGATGCATTTGAAGTTCAGCGTGAGATGATTATTTGTAGGCGCTCATGGATACATGGAGAATAAGGTGAGGTTGTTTTTATTTTGAGATGAGAGAAGTGTTGACTGACATGGTTACTTTTGATTGAGATTTTAGTAGAAAGTCCAAGAAGCCTACACCTTGGTTGGACATGAATTCAACAGAGACCTATGAGGAGATTTCTCTTGAATGAGTCATGATGGCTTGCATATCTTGGAGGAGCGTTCTCATTCCAACTCTTGGTCTACTCAACAACTTATCGCTTGAGAGGTATTTCCCATTATTTCTTTCAGATGCATTATGTTTGTCTTCTCATGAATATTGATCTTGAGCTATGGAAAGATGGTTTTGGAGGATTCATTTGAGGAGTGTTGGCATGTTTATCTCCTTATGCATTGTGATTACATTCATTGATGTTGAGTTTAGGAGATGCATTGGGATTATTTCCTTCATAGGGAATAGATTTAGTATAATATTCTTTGGCTTGAGAGGCTTACATCCATGTTGATTACATGATATATATGTTATGTTTGATCTTTGTGATTGAATGGTTGGGTGTTGTTATGGATTTTCTTTTGGGATGCTCTGGAAGGAGATCATACTTGACATAGTTTGTATTTAGAGGTGTATGTAGGAGGATTTTCTATAGGTACATTATGTGTAGAGTTTCTCTCTTTGGTCTTGGTTATCTTCTTGGATGTTTGATTTCACATTACATTGGTTTGAGGTTTGGTTGGAGCTATTGTGATCACTAGCTTGTGGTCATGTATTTTCACTTATGTGCTTGGGTGATGACATGGAGGTTTCTTTATCTCTTCCATTTTTTGGTGTGACCAATGACATAGTATAGGTTAACTACACCCGATCCATATGAATTCAAGGCATATTTAATCCACTAAGCATCAATCTATATAAGATATTTAATATCAATAAAAATGAAGAAGCCATTAATCTAATATACTAAAAAACAAGAAAGCTTGAAAAACATCTATTCTAAGCAATTGAAACTTATCCTATTGGGGTAGTGGTTTCACATTGATATGGAATGGTGACCCTTTCCCAATCCCTTGGATAATGAGCTTGTTTCAATCAATTTTATTGAAGAAAACTGATGAAATCGATGAAAGATATATGTGAAACATGAAGAAAGCTAATTTAATGGATTCCCATCAAGGGTTGAGGATGCAAGATGATATTTAATCAAGGGCTTAAATTCATCCAAACAAACACACTTTCAAAACTTGCACAAGAAGCTTTGTTGAAAGTTTGTTACCAAAAGGAATATTCCCTTTTTCAAATGAGTGCAAAGGGAAAGAATATTCCATGGGAATATTCTCTTTTGAAGGAAATTAACATTTAGTTAATTAAAACCAATTTTTAATGTGTAAAAGGGGAAGGAATATTCCTTGAGAATATTCCCTTTTTGGAGGAATGTGTAAAGGAGGAATATTCTCAAGGAATATTCCCTTGCAAGTGGGAGGATTAGATTTAATTAGTAATTTGATAATTAAAACAATGTTTCAATTATGTAAATTAGGGGAATTAAATGATATTCATTAAATAAGTGATTTTAATGAAAAAGGGATGTGTGATATGATATTTAATTAAATAGCTTAGGGTTATTTAATTAAATAAGAGGACTTAGGGATTAAATTATATAGTTTGATTTATTTAATTTAACAGGATGAAAGGTTAGCATGGGAGGGGGTGAATTAACCTAATTAGGTCAATTAGATTAATAGATGCAAATGATGCAATTAATTAAATAACTAGGATAATTTAATCAATTAAGTGAAAAGAGGATGGGTTTTAGGATGAAACGATGTTAGTACATCAGATTCGAGTGCATGATATCATTCAGGACATTTTTAAGTATCCACAGTTGGGTGTGAAGAACTTGGGAGAGCTGTGAAGACTTGTGGTGAGAACTGTTCTTTAGGTTGTCAGTTTACAAGTTGTGCATATCATTGTGGATGATTCCTTGGTACTACATGATGTTGTTTTACACTTTCTATATAATGTTATTGGTAGACTTGGTATGCCTTGATCATTTTTAGATTTCTATTACCCATGCAATGGGAGCTCTTAGATGTGTATGTCACTCTTTGACATGTTTTCACATGGAGTTTATGATTGTAGTTTATGGGTGTATATATTTATGGTATAAGTTTACTATGTTTTGTATACCTTGCAGGTATGGGTGATTGCATGGATTAGCACGTGTTGTGGGTGCTATTTTTAGTCGCATGGGTTAATTAGTTGGATGGGAGCAGTCAGTTTTCTGGTTGTTGTTCTAGCTAGTGTTCTATCTTATTTTATGGAGGATGTCTTCATGGTTGTGTTGAAACTTGAAGCTTTGAAACTGATGTTATTGATGATTTTTTATAATCTATGAGCATTGTTGTGCCTATAACACACATGCCTCATTCGGACCGGGGACCCCCTCTTTCCTTTTCACTTTCATCAAGTCACTTTTACCTTTACCTCATTTTGCATGCCCCTAATTTTGAGCTCAAATTGGTCACATGCCTTAAAAGTAGTAATTCTTCATTGACCAAAATTCACCACCCCAAAATTCCCTAAGTCTTTGGCTCTTGAGGAGATGCCTCTATGGGTTTCCCTTGGCCTTTCGCCCTAGCGTCCTCTAGGCCCTGCGGACCCACATTTACGGGTTTCCCTTTGCGGCCCACTGTTATACCTTTGTTGCTTAACTAATGGCCAACATCATATGTCTTCCCGCATGTCGAGCCCCGCATTGTCCTTCGTCGTTTGATGGCTACATCAGTTCATGTCCTTGCAAGTCAAGCTACCGTGCCTACCGTCGTACCCTACATTTATTGTGGGTCATAAATGTGCTTTTTCTTATAAATATGCACCTCGACTTGTCATTTTCATCAACCTAATTTGAATTTTAGAGGAAAGAGATGGAGAACGAAGCCCTCGCACTCACATTAGCTCATGTTTGATCGAGCCTAAGGTTGCCATTAGATTTTCGTGCCGATTTCAGGTATGTCGGTCCTTTGAAATTTGAAATGCATGCTTTTCATATTTAGGGTTTGTAAATGAATGATAAAATTCCTCAAAGAAACACTTAAATCTCCCAACGATTGTCATGGAAGTCGGATCCGCATAAAGAATCCACTCCTCGCCCTTTAAAACCTCCTTGAAAATGCTCAAACGATGCCTTAATAGTCGTGTGAAACTCCATCCAGTTTTCGTTGTTCTTTGCATAGCAAAGAAGCATTTGCAGCTCATAGAGTTTCCCCCACCGCCTCAGTCAAACATTAAAACCCGAATGAAAAACTAATGTTGTTGACCCTTTGCGGGTCAGTTCGTGCAAGTCATTGCTTGTGGGCGGCCGCTTGCTTGCCACTATTGGTAAACGGCCTAGCCTCAACCGCCTTCTGCCTTACAATTTTTGCTTCGACTGGTGCCATCAAAATTTGAAAGTTGCTAAGTATTAGGAGGCTTGTGGGCTATCCCTTGCGGGCCACTTCTTGCGGCACGTTGTTGGCTAGTGGCGAGGCCCTCTCATCCATCCACAGTGTGGAGTTTGACTCCTCCATCACCGTTCCTGATTTTCCACAGAAACAACTAAGGTAAAGTGGTAAGCGGACCAATTCATGTGGGGGGTTGCTTTGCTACCATTGTTTCCTAAAACACCCTTGCAGCTACATTCTTCCGTATGGCGGGTTCCGTAATGGATCCTTCCCCTACCAAAATTTGGAAGTTGCTAACACAAACGCCAGGTCTGTGAGCTCGTTGCGGGTCCACCTATTGGACCGTCGTTTGTGGATCGCCATCCCTCCAACACTATCTCAAATGATAAAAATATGATGGCGACCCGATGGATCCCTCCTGCATCTCCTAAATCGGCCAAACTCTGAGAGATAGTGCTTAACATCCAGGGTGCCCACGGGTCTCACAGTGTAGACTTCCACTTGTGGGCCGCCTTTCACCAAATGTCGTTGCTTAACAACGGAGATCCCATGCATCCTTTGAGCCTCCTACACCCGCATGCCTTAAACCTGCAAAGGTATAAAACTTAATCAAGAAAATTCAAATCTCCTAGACTGATTTTTGCACATGTCAAAATTCCTCATGGTAGTTTTGATCACCAAACTCACAATGCAGAACTTGTGTTGTGGGTGGCTGCCTGTGGGTCTTCATGCCCTTAGTGCCATCCTACTCCCAGTCCCTCCTAACGGCTTCCAACTGAGGGAAACCTACATCCCTAGACCCGCATTGCTTAACAAAGGAGGTCCCATGCGTCCTTTGGACCTCCTACACCCGCATGCCTTAAACCTGCAAAGGTATAAAACTTAATCAGGAAAATTCAAATCTCCTAGACCGATTTTTGCACATGTCAAAATTCCTCATGGTAGTTTTGATCGCCAAAATCACAATGCAAAACTTGTGTTGTGGGTGGCCGCTTGTGGGTCTTCATGCCCTTAGCGCCGTCCTACTCCCAATCCCTCCTAACGGCTTCCAGCCCAGGGAAACCCGCATCCCTAGACCCGCATTGCTGTATATGATCCAAAAGAGATTTTGATAAATTTTATGATCTCCTGATGATGAATTATTGGATCTAAGCTTCATTTTGTAGGATTTGACACTCTCCCTGATTTATGTATAAATGCACTTACTGCATCTTGTGTATGTAGGATTGTGATGTTGCCTTATTTAATCAGGCCAACTTTTCTTCAAATCCTCTAAGTTATAAATATTCAATGGAGTTCAATAGTATCCTTTAAAGATAATACATTGCTTAGCAAATTCAAGTATGAATATCTATATGGGAGAATCAAAATTAATGAATTAAGATTATGTGTTTGATATGTGAAGCCTGCTGGCTACCAATAGTGATATAGTGAATCGACTATCCTTGATGTGGTTCCTTGACCCTGAATTGTGTAATATCAATCTCAATTCAAATGTGGATATAAATTGAATTGCCTAAACTATCATTTGAAATGTATTTTGATCTCAATCAAATTCTTCAGGATTCTTGTGCATACCGATCTGAGACTTGCTCTATGATCATTTATCGAGTTTCCTTCCCTTAGCTCTTTGTATGATCTGGATGTCCTTAGTTGATGTGATGCTCCTCTTTGCAAAGTATCAACCTCTTGCTAACCTCTCCTCTCTTTCTCAATCCTCATAATGCTATATAAGTATGCGTCAATCTTGATGAGAAGTCACGTTCTTTTCTGAAGCGTCGACTCCCTTCATAAGTCACTGGGTCTTTTGACTCTCAAGGGCCACGTCCTTGTGTTTGGAATCTACCACTTATTTCCTTGGTCATTTAGCTTTGTTAAGGCTGAGATTAATATTATCGCCCTTGTCTAGTCACAAGTAATTACCCATTTGTCAAACTGATTATTGAATACAAATAGATATGTATAGATATATGCATATATGTATATATATATTATTGCACATTCTATAAATAAATGATTGATATGATGTTTAAGGATACTAAGTAACTTATCTTATATCAGATGCTTCTATTTGATGGGAACATCACAAGTCTCCCCCTCTTCATTTTTCTTGTCCTCAAGCAATTTCTTCTTGGTGTACCTGTCTTGTTTTGGAAGATCATAACCTTTTGTTACACTTAATCTCTTTCCAAGCCTTTTGGGTACCTCATTTTTAAGTATACCTAGCCTTATACTCCTTGAAGAAGATTGTAACCTTTTTACTCTTAATCTCCTTCCAGGCCTTCTAGATACCTTTTTCTAAGTCTATCCAGCCAAGTATAATCCTAGGAAAGATCATAACCTTGTTACTCTTAATCTTTCCAAGCCTTCTGGATACCTTTTTCTAAGTCTATCCATCCTTATAATCTTGGGAAATATTGTAACCTTGTTACTCTTAATCTTTCTAGGTCTTCTGGATACCTTTTTCTAAGTCTATCTAGCCTTAAAATCCTGGAAGCGAGTGTTTCACTTCGTAGGCCTTATGGACATCCTATTTTGGTGTATCCATCCTTATGCAATTTATCCACAAGGGATGTTCATGTGCAACAACAAATTTTTTGTGTTTATTAACTCATTTTGAGGATATTACATATAATAGTATATTTCTTGTTCTAGTCAAGGGCCATGATGCTTTAGCCTCCTTGAATTTGTATCTTTGAATGTTTTAATAGTTTCTTCCCTTTCCCAAGTAGCATCTTCTCCAGGAAGTCCTTTCCATATGATAAGAGACTCGGTAATGATCCTATTCCTCAATTTACTTTCTCTAGTGTCTAGGATAACTTCTTGCTCCAAGGTAAGTTGTCCTTTATCTAGAGGAGGTGACTTCGTACAAGCAGTGACTTGCTGCCCAAGGACCTTCTTAAGCCTGGATACATGGAAAACATTATGGATCTTGCTATGCTCTGGTAGTTCTATCTCATAGGCTACCTCGCTTGGACCCTTCTTATAACTTTATAGGGACTGTAGAAGCATGGCTTGAGTTTTTCAGTCCCACTTTTCTTGATTGATGTTTGCTTGTATGGTTGTAGCCTTCGAAACACTAGATCCATAACTTCAAATGTCCTTTCTATGCGGTGTCGATTAGCATAGACTTTTTGCTAGTTCTAGGCCTGTTGTAGATTTTCCTTGAGTGTTTTCATGAGGTCAACACTTTTTTGTATGAAGTGTTGTGTAATTTGCACTTTGATTTCTTGGATGACCAAATTTCCAAAGGAAGGGGCTTCATATCGATATAGGGCCTGAAAGGGGCTCATTCCAATTGACATGTGGTGGGTAGTATTATAGCAATACTCACCCATGTATAGCCATTTTATCCATGCGGTTTTCTGACCTATAAAATAGTTCCTTAAGTAACCTTCGGTCCATTTGTTAAATATCTTTGTTTTCCCATTCATCTATGGGTGGTAATTTGTGCTAGGAGTTATACTTGTCCCTACTAGATGAAAAATTTCTTACCAAAATTGGCTAAGGAACTTGCTATCTCAGTTACTGATGATTGTTTTGGGTATTCCATGGAGTTGAAAGACTTCCTTAAAGAATAGTTCTACTATTTGATGCACTTTATATTATGATGAGATTGCAAGGAAGTGGGCATACTTAGTAAGCCTATCCACTATCACATAATTGATATCTTTCCCATGCACTTTGGGCAATCCGGTTATGAAATCCATTAAAATGCTTTCCCATTTTTGGTTGGGAATGGGTAGCGGTTGTAGCAAGCTTGCAGGGGGATTTTATTCCACTTTATTTTGCTGAGAAATCATGCATTCTTGTACATGTTTAAGCACATCTCTTTTTAATCCTTTCCATGAATACTTCTCTCTAATTTATTTATAAGTTTTGTAGTACCCTGGGTGATTGGCTAGAGGACCATCATGAAATTCTGTCATTATTTTGTTCTTTATATTTGAGTGAGGAACAAGAAATACCCTTCCCTTATATAGGATAAGGTTATACCATACCTTATATTCTTCATTTGGTATTCTTCCTTCTAAAATATCAGAAGCTTATGCATCTTTGGCATTCTCGGTGATAATGTCATTTTTCCAATCCTTTGAAATGTTTGTGATGGTGTTGAGATAGGGCTTCCTAGATAAAGCATCCACCACCTCATTATTGGTTCCTTTAACATATTCTATGTCGAAGTCATATGCTTGAACTCGACTTACCCACTTTTCTTGTCAATCATTAAGATCTTTTCGATGCATGAAGTATCATAGACTATTGTGATATGTTTTGATGATGAATCTTCCATAAACTAGGTATTGTCAGAACTTCTCTAGGGCGTGCATAATAGCCAAAATATCTTTGTCGTAGATGGAGTTGTAGACACTGAAAAATGTCCTAAGTCTATGAGCATCATTTTTCCTAGTCATCATCTTTCAATAATTGAATAATTTTAATTATTCAATTATGTTCGATCATATTCCTTTATTAATTAAATAGTTTTTAATTATTTAATTGATTCACCTTCTCATTTCTATCTTGATCAATTAAAATTATTTAATTGCATCACTAATACCCCTTTCTTCAATAATTAAATAAATCATTATTTATTTAATTATTTATCTTTTATCACATGTCTATAGTCAGATAATAATAATTATTTGACCTTTTATTTTTCTATAATTAAATAATTAACGAAATTATTTAATTATGTGTCATTCTTCTCCTTTAAATAATTGATCCTAATCAATTATCCATATTTAATTTATATCTCCTCCTTTAATTAAATTTATGAATTTAATTAAATCTCCTTTTTCATTTCCTCCAAATAAATGATTTAAAATAAATTATTTATTTGCCACTTGTCCTTCTCCTCCATTTTCGAATAAATAATTTAAAATAAATTATTTATTTGCCACTTGTCATCCTCTTCCATTTTCGAATAAATAATTTAAAATAAATTATTTATCCCTCTATTTTGGTCAAAGATCCCCTGTCATTATTTCATGTCATAGTCTGCATGTCCTGCATGTCTGTCATAGCCGTCAGGCGTCATAGCCGTCGGCGTCATATCTTTTCCATGCATGGCATATTCTGGTTGCATCAATTCTCAACCGTAGATCTTGGCATCTTTCTAGAAACTTGATCTTGGCCATCCATTTCGTAACTTCCCTCTCATGAATCCTCATCCATTGATCTTAGAATCTTTCTAGAAGATCAATCTCGTCCGTCCATTCGAATGGTTGTCTATAAAAGAAACCCTTCCCCTCCATTTTCAATTTAACAGTCATTATCTCCAACTTTCTTGTTTACTATTTGCAGGTATTTGCACAACTTCATCAACAAATCTGAGGGCAATATTGGCATAAGAAGAAATAGGAGAGACAAGAGAAAGAATCAACTTCAAAGGGGAGTGCTTTATTTCATTTGCTTTCATTTTTATTGCTCTCTTTGTTTGTATTCTCTTGTTTAGATTGGGATAATAGTTTAGAAGTGTTGGCTGTCACTTAATCTAAATCTATTTGATTTTCCCCATCTTACAGGAGTAGTGCCTCTCAGTCTCAGTTAGCTTGCAACTTTCAAAGGCTATTGGGTGTTTCTTTTTAATGAGAACTACATTGATCCCTTCTCTGGAGGCATCACATTATAGCTCAAATGGTAGTGTGAAGTCTAGAATGGAAAGGATGAGGCAGGTACTCATGGCTTCCTTTAGTTGTTGAAAGAATTTTTGTACTTGGCCATTCCACATAAAGGCTCCCTTTTTTGTCAAGTCTATTAGGGGAGCGACTAACTTGGATAAGCCCTTTACAAAATGCCTATAATAGCTGCATAATCCCACAAAGCCCCTAAGTTGAGTCAAGGTTCTTGGCTTGGCCCATTCTTTGATGGCATTAATCTTCTCCTCATCCACATTCACCCCCTCTGCATTGATTTTTTGTCCCAAGTAGAGTATTTCTTCTAGCCCAAATTCACATTTTGACATTTTTGTATAGAGGGATTTTGATTCCAAAATATTTAAGACTTCTTCAATATGTCAGAGATGCTCTTCCCATGTTTTTCTATAGATCAATATATCACCAAAGAAGATCAATAGGAATTTCCTTAGTTGTTGGTGAAAAATGTGGTTCATGCATGATTGGAAGGTGGTTGGGGCATTGGTGAGGCCGAAGGGTAAGACTAGAAATTTAAAATGCCTGTAATGACATCAGAATGTTGTCTTTGGTACATCTCCCTTCTTGATTCGGATTTGATGGTATCCTGATCGTAAGTCAATTTTGGAGAAATATCTTGCTCCATGGAGTTCATAAAATAATTCATCTATCCTTGGGATTGATACCGATTCTTAATAGTTTTCTAGTTCAAGGCCCTGTAATCTTGCACATTCACATAGTTTCATCTTTCTTTTTGACTAACATGACAGATGATGCAAAGGGACTATTACTTGGTTGAATGAGTCCCATATCTAGAAATTTTCTAATGGTCTTCTCAATCTCTTCTTTGAACCTTCAGGGATGCCTATAGGGGTTGATTATCACCGATTTTTCTCCTTCTTCCAATTCTATGGAGTGCTCAAATCCCCTTTTTGGAGGTAGACCGAGGGAATATCTCCAAAACTCTTCTTGTGTCTCTTAAGAATAGGTTGGATATCTATGTGAATTGTTGGCTCATGATAAGGTGATTTATCTAGCACCATGAATTTTTCTATCCATTCTCCTTGGCCATGCATTACAACCCTTTCCATCCTTTTGCACGATACCACCTTTGGAGATCCATTTGGAAACCCTTTAAGTGAAACTTCTTGTTCATTGTGCTTGAAGCAAATTTCTAAGCTTGGGTTATCCATGGTAAAGTTCCCTTAGGGAGTTTATCGAAGGAATCCCTAATATCACATCATTTTGTAGGCTCACAACATAGAAATATCCTCTTATGGTATGTTCGTCCAAGGTGATCTCTAATTGAGGAATGACCTCTGTGCATTGATTCATGGTTCCATTTGCTAGTGCTACCTTGAAGCCAATGAAGTTTTGGGCCTCCAATATTAATTTTGATACTAAACTCTTGTTGATAAAGTTGTGGGAATCCCCACTATCAACCAAAGCAATAATTTTCTATCCCTTTAATGTGCCTTTGATCCGAAAGGACCTATGTTCACTTGCTTGGGAGATGACTACTAAGGTTCCTTGTTCATCTAGGTCCCATCTTGCCCTTTTGGTAGGAGTTTCTCTTATCTCTTCATCCCGTGCTTCTTCAATTTTATGTATTTTCCCTTTCTTGAATTGGTGGTCTTGAACCCAAGGTTATTTTCATTTGAAGCATAAACCCTTCTTCATTAGTCCTTCCCTTTGCTTAATTGCTCCCTTGTCATGGCATTGGTGTCCCGTAATCCATGGTTCATTGTAGAAATAACATGCTCTTTCTTTATTCTCCCTTATTTGTTGGCCTTGTTTGGGTTGTGACTTGGATGAGAAGTTCTTAGATCTTTCCTTGGAAGAGCTGGATTCCACTTTCATGGCTCTTTGAATCGCCTCCCCTAAGGTTTGTGGTTCCAAGAGGTTCACTATGTTCTTAATTGGTTGCTTGAGCCCTTCAATGAAAAGGTAGGTAAGCCTTCTTTGGGATAGGTCGGGGACTTGGATGGCTAACTTTTGGAGTTCATTTTCAAAATCATCCACAGTTCCATGTTTCCTAAGATGCGTGAGTTCCTTGAAATACTACTCTGGATGCCTTTGATCAAATCTATTAATGAGTTTTTGGGTGAATTCACTATAGGAGACTATACTTCGATGACCTTGGGTGCTGAGACCGTGATGCCACCAATAATGAGCTATACATGATAGGTGGAGGACAATCAATTTAATGGAATTTTATTTAGTCATGGGGCTGAGAGATAGGTAGGTGTCAAGCTTTTAGACCCATGATTGAGCGATGAACTTCCTGAAGCCCTCAAAGTATGGCAAGGTCATCTTATTAATCCTTGATCTAAGGTCTTTGTCGGGGTGGTTCTTTCTCTGGTTTGGATTGCCTTGAGTTTTGAATTCATAATATTCTTTAAAAGGTATGAACCTTTGTATTGCAAGGTCTAATTCGACATACATATGAGCAATATCTTCTGCACTATTCATGTTTGGATCTTCTTCTTCTTTAATGACATTTTTAATCGAAAGGAATGGGGGCATGGTTGGTCTCAGCATGGAGATTTGAGTTGAATGCTCATTTTCAAAATGATTTGAGTGTAATTTTCTTCTTGGAATGGTTCTTTCATTAGTATTGTTGTTATTCATGCTTTGGAGGGCCTAGAGGATCAGTTGGTTGGTTCTCTCAAACTTTTCATTTGTTTGTTCCATGAATGTTCTAAGCTCCTAAGTAGATTTATCAGACATCGTTCCCTTTCTGTGGTAGGTTCACATTCACTTCTTCCCTGCAGGTTGGCAAGACCGACGCTCTGATACCACTATGATGTTCCCTTATTTAATCAGGCCAACTTTGCTTCAAATCCTCTAAGTTCTAAATATTCAATGGAGTTCAATAGTATCCTTTAAAGATAATACATTTCTTAGTAGATTCAAGTATGAATATCTATATGGGAGAATTGAAATTAATGAATTAAGATTTTGTGTCTGATATGCGAAGCCTGCTGGCTGCCAACTATGATATAGTGAATCAAAATCTGGAACTTATCATTGATGTCGTTCCTTGACCCTGAATTGCATAGTATCAATCTCAGTTCAAATATGAATATAAATCGAATTGCCTAAAGTATCACTTGAAATTTATTTCAATCTCAATCAAATTCTTCAGGATTCTTGTGTGTGCTGATCTAGGAATTGCTCTGTGATCGCCTATCAAGTGTCCTTCCCTTAGCTCTCTATCTAATTTGGACGTCCTTAGTTGACGTGATGGTCCTCTTTGCAAATTATCGACCTCTTGCTAATCTCTCCTCTCTTTCTCAATCCTTGTAATGGTCTATAAGTATGTGTCGGTCTTGATGAGAAGTCATGTTCTTTTCTGAAGTGTCAGCTCCCTTCATAAGTTGTTGGGTCTTTTGACTCTCAAGGGCTGCGTCCTTGTGTTTGGCGTCTATCACTTATTTCCTTGGCCATTTAGCTTTGTTAAGGCTAGGATTAATATTATCGCCTGTGTCTAGTCACAAGTAATTACACCATTTTTCAAACTGATTATTGTACACAAATAGATATGTATAGATATATGTCTATATATATATTATTGCACATTCTATAAATAAATAATTGATATGATGTTTAAGGATATTAAGTAACTTATCTTATCTCATATGCTTCTGTTTGATGGGGACATCACAAAGATTTATGGAACCTATTGCGGGTCCATCAGGGAGGTCCGTTGAGAAAACTAATAAAGGAAAGAAGCCTGTACGTGCGCTGAGGGGAAAAGAAGAGAAAGATCAAATGAAGTACTAGTTTCACAGAGGGGTGCACCTCCAAGCTCTCCTCTACTTGGGACTCAGTTTCAAATAAAAATATTGGACACGTGGATATAGATGAGTTCCGAAAAAGGGTAATGGTCAACCCTACAACAAAAATGCATGAAAAATCAAGGCAAGTGGCCTCGCCAAGGCAGTCAGCTTTCCTCCTGTGCTAATTGCCCCATAATTGGTCATGGATTTTTGGAATGCCTATCACAACAAGAAGATTATTGATCATGATGGGAGGGTTTTGGCAGACTTGTTTGCTAAATCTATTGGCCGCACATTCCACATTCCCATGTTTGACACCATGGAGGAAGTGACAAAAGAACATGCTGAAAACATGTGGAAGCAAGACCCTCTAGGATGTAAAAGGATAATCAACCAACACTGGCTGAAGGAAAAGAGGGGAAGTGCTACCAAAGTACCTCAAGAGGTATTCAGAAGTGACTTCTTTGAGGAGTATCATGATTTGGTCACCTTGCTGAGTAGGGTAATGGGCCTACCAATTGTTGCATTCTTTGAAGAGTGGATGTTCTACTTCATTGAGGAGATCATCTGAGGGGAGGCCAAGTTCCATTGGGCCAAAATAATCAATGATAATTTGCACAATCAGGTCATGGCCGTCAAGAAAACCTCTCAATTCTACATGACTTCATATTTGGTGTACATCTTGGCAGAGAAGTTCCCATACAAAGGACTATTTAGTGCAGGCACCCTGGGAACCAAGAAAGGAGAACTTAAGGTCTATGACTATTATCCTTAGTTGCAGTATAGGAACTTCAAAAGAGAATATTGGAGGGTAAATGATGCCTTCATTACACATATCATCAGAGTCCTAGGAGGAGACTTTGAGAGAAGAGTGTCGCACAACACAAAGGCCTTCATCCAACGGTTTGGGTACCTGTTTATACAGCTCCCAAAGTTCACCTACATCAGATCAGAGGGATTCTTAGACAAGCCCTATCATTTGCCTCGTTATCCAAATGACCACATATTCTTGCTAGAAGTTTCCAGGTAGCTGCAAAATGCACACACGCTATTAAGCGATAAGCACCGAGATAAGATCCCATATCCCCTGACCTTTGGTAAAGGAATGTATTCCTACCCCATCGCTTAGTGTGCAAAGCACTTGGATAGGGAGTTAGCAGAATATAACTTGGACCCTCGCATAGAAGGAGGAAGGATGGACCCCTATGGAAAACAAAAAATGTGGGTCAGGAAACAATATGCCCATTGACCCCATGTCAAGGATTTTTGGGCCAACTGTAATGATGATAAGGAAGTGTGAATGAGTCACTACATGAGAATGACGCCCTAGTTCATGAAGTATTTAAAGCTATTTCCCATACCAGATCAGGTGGTGGAAGAGGATGATAATATTGTTGATGACAGGTATAATGTTGTGGCCAACCTACCCCTACTTATCATCGATTAGAGTGAAGAAGAGGTCACTGACCTTGATATATTAACCTGACCTATTGAAAATAGAATAAGATAGTGGGTGGATGCCTAGATTACTCAGCTCAAGGTACATGGTGTTGACTTGACATATGGGGATCTTGAGGATGAGCTTGAGAGTGAGACAAATAGTGGAGCAGCTACTTCTTCATCAGAAGAGGATCCCAAATCCCCATCGATGATGAGATCAAAGAAAATGAAGGATGCATTTGAATGACAACCAAAACATAAGGTATATTCAAGAAAGCCCATCGAGGCAAAGTCATCCAAGAAATCCAAGAAAATGGGGACATTTGTACTCAATATTGCCACTATCCAAGAGGAGGATCCCCTGCATGAAGAAGAAGAACCCAAGCAGCCATGCTCACCACCAAGCACTTCCGCTATAACTATCACTGCTACCATTGCCACTCCTCCACCAACCACCTCTCAGGCTTTTCCTATCTCATCTCTGCCCACCATGGACATTTCAGTCTACCTCACCTCCACCCTGCTGACTACTCCAATAATGATACTTGACTCCTCCTCCTCCAATACATCACCATTATCATCCTCTTCGCTTCCTCCTCCACTGCCTACTTTCTCTACTTTATCACTTGTAGTGTCCACTATCGCTATGCCACCTCTCATGCTGCCTCACACCTTCATGAAATATATGCAAAATGTGCCCCCTAAAATTTTTGGGTAATCCTTGACCGCACGGTTCAGGCTCTAATGGTCCAAATTTTTGCTTCCTTGCCTCTTCCTCTACCACCGACACAACCAAACAAGATGGAAGCCACGATGCAGATCTTTAAAGAAATGGAGAAACATCATGCAAAAAAATAAAGAGAGGCTGCAAAAGATGTAATTGAAGAGCCCGAGGACTTTGAGCGAGATGATTATTTGAGCACTCGGAGGGTGGGCTAAACATAACTTTGGATAAAGTGGTTTCGTATGAGGAGGGGTTTCCTTCTTTCGAGGAAGACATTGAATCTCTCAAGGAGTGATATACTATAGAGACATCAGACCAAGAGCTAGATGAAGAGCTTTCCTAGTAGCTTAGGGATGCAAGTGAAAAGGCTGACCCTGAAGGACACATCTCTGAGGAAAAGCTTGATATAGATGTAGATTTGGAGATACTCAAAGAGCCCCTACTAACTAGCTAAGATAAGGGCTCGGTTCAAGAAGAAGTGCCTCCCAAAAAGGAAAAAGAGAAAGAAAAGGAGAAGAAAGAAGAGGATGCACTGAAAAAGAGTCCCAAGCCTGAGCACCATGCTGAGCTCGAACATGAAGAAAGAAAGTCACCCCAGGAAGAAGATGTCATTAAGAAGGATATAGCTTTTGGCGAGTCTGACAAAGGGAAGACTGTGCAAATTGAAGACTCAGACGAAGAAGAAAGGATTGATCAAGAGGATCCTAGCAATGAAGAGGATCAACTTCAAGATGAACAGGAAGAGGAAGGTGATCATGAATCACTCGTAAAATAAACCAAGATGCCTGATTGGCTGGAGTGACAACTGCAAAAGAAAGATCATGTGGCCATTGACCCAAAGGCTAGACTTGATCCAATCCTAGCTAGGGCACAAACAAATAAAATAAAGGAAAAGAAGCCCAAGGTTCGATCCCATATCATGGCGGATGCTTTTGGATCATGAACGGTGCAAATTTCCATCCCTACAATAGATAAAAATACAAGTGTTGTGCAAGGCCAAGGTTATAGTATATCCATGATAAATTTAGGCCCTATGACATGTGATTAGAAAATAGATGAATTCTAGGGATCTATGGCCACAATCATGTAATAGATGAATAGACCAATCCATGAAGGAAGTGCTAAAGGCATAAGTGGTAGATCTCACTACCTATATTCAACAATGGACATCCATAGAAGACGAGAATCCTACCAAATCATCCACACCTACCCTCCTCTCTAAGGAGGATCTACATAAAATGGAGAAGATGAGAAACTGGACCAAGGCCATAGTTGATTGGTTCACTGTGTAATATACAATGGTGACATGGGAATTCACCACACTTCCCCAACATTCAACAAGTTCTGAGGATTGTAGAAACAAATAGATGAAATGGTAAGGACATGCAACAAGTTCTTTGAGCTATATAGGATCATGTATCCTAAGCTCGAGAGCATCCTCAAACTCTCCTGGGCAATATGGGAAAAGGAGTTGGAGCTCATGAAAGATGATCATTGGCTGGTGGAGACTTGGAAAATGAGCTTAGAATATCGAAAGGAAGTTCTGGAAAAGGCTTTGCACGAGTTGCAGCTCGATCACGAATGGGTTGTAGAGCTCCATGCTGACAGTGAGGACTATCTAAAAGTGATGAATGACTATGATATGCCTAATCTAGAGATAGATCTAGAGAATATCAAGTCATTCTTCCACAAGAAGATGGAGCAGGGAGCTATAGATACATTGTCATTGAACTTTATTGACTTCGCTACCAGGGCCTTCTCACAATCTGAACAAGTCAAGGCCACCCCAAAATGCACTAAGAGCTGGGAGAAGATTACTGAGAGACTCAAGAGAATATCCTTCCAATTTCTCCAATTGAACATCATGGAGTGGGATAAGCTTCAAGCTCTGATCGAGAAATTCGTAGAATATGCTGCTCTTCGAAAAATGAAGGAAAGTCATTCATAGATGATGAGTATTTGACAGTATGACTAAAAAGGGATGACAGTCACTAGAGGACAAAACTGCTACAATGCCAGGGTCACTAAGTGACAAATAGGGAAAAAGACAAAGGTGTATTTTATATTGTTATATTTTGGGGGTAGGTGAAACCCTAATGTAAAATGAATCTGAGCCACACAATGAAAGTAAATCTTGGCCATTCATTTCACTCTTGGAAAACTATAAATAGGGGGTCTCCTCTCATTTTCAAAGAGAGAGTTGAGTTGTGTAAAGGCATGCTACAAAAAATTAATGATAATTGCATTGTTTTGATGGATTCTTGTGTTTCTTCAAATATGTGCATGATTCATCTTCTCAATCTTAGATTTTAGCTTTGTTGTTCTAGTTTTAAGTTGCTTTCAGTAGTGAGTTTATGTTGTACTTTAATGGTGAAGAATGTTATGGTGTTGATTTCTTCCTTGCTTATAATTTTTGTTGTTTATTAATGATAATCTGCTTTGTAAAGTTAGTCTGCGCATTGTTTATAGTGCTTCACTTTAAGTTCAATATTTATTCATTCTTTAATGGTGAATGAATGGTTTGAAAATCTGTAGACCCTAGAAGATTGCACTAGTTTTATGAGATTGTAGGTTGTCCTTGGTTAAGTGGAACCCAGTTTTAGGAAGGTTGTCCACTGTAGCATCCTCCATTGTTATTGTTCAACATTAGTTATAGGTTTAGGAAACTTCTTGCCCCTTTTCCCTTTTGACCTTTCTTTGAAATTTGAAGTTGAGACTAAGTTCTAGAATCATTGTAAAGTCAAATCTGATGACCAAGGTGGAATTTTAGACTACTGTCCTGAACTTGCAACAAATTTTCTTCATTCCCAAAATTTATAAAACTCTATTTGTAGACTCAATTCCCCCATTCTTAACGAACCATAAATGCCCTTTGTGATTACTAGCAAATCACATCAACAACTAAGCTATTTTTACAAGTCATGACCTGACACTCGAGAGACCTTGGGGTGATTTATACAACTTAGTGAAGTTAACTTTCAAGAGAGGTAGCATACTTGTGTGCTACTTGTGTTGAGAAAGTGAAAAAACACCCATTAACAAGCATAGTGGAGTGGTGGTAGTATGTTGTATCCTTTATTGTCAGTTGGATTTGTTGCAGGAGTCTTGGTTTAGATTGTTGTAGATACACCATGGCTCG
Source organism: Sequoiadendron giganteum (assembly GCA_007115665.2). NCBI lineage: Eukaryota > Viridiplantae > Streptophyta > Pinopsida > Cupressales > Cupressaceae > Sequoiadendron > Sequoiadendron giganteum. The sequence goes on along the minus strand of CM021105.1, from coordinate 656,042,964 downwards.
TTCCTTTCCTATGAAGGATGGCTGGAACCATTTCATGAGATGGTGGACATCTTGAATGTTTCTATAGTGACTTCGAGCTTTGATTGGTATCCAATACATTCTTCATCAAGTGGGAGAATGCTGATAAAAAGTGCCTCAAATGTAGTGGCATTCGGGTAATGTTACATCAGTCTGACAGTAAGAAGTCGATGGGGTTTACTATTGATTCTCATTGAAACCTCAATGGGAGCATTGCTAAGTGTATTCAAAGTGTTACTTTGGTGGTTATGCTAAGTGTTTTTTATGCTTACATTAGTGGTATACACCTTCATCGGTGTGACAGTACTGTATCATTGGGACATGAAATACATTCCCTTCAATCTCCCAATAAGGAGTGTTGACAGGCAAAAATCATATGTAAAGGCCGGGGACTCTTGTCGGTAGGAGTGGATGACTTTGTTGGGAGTTGAAATCTACTCTCCTCGATGTGCCGATAGACTGAGATGGTTGACATGAAGGGTGTGAGATACACTATTGACATATGTTGTATAAGTATATCAATGTGACATTGAGAGTTCGACGAGATTTTGAAAGTAGTCTCTACGAAGTGCCGATAAGGTAGAACAAGACTGTGACATGGTCGACATGTTGGTAGTGAAGATTGGTTAAAGCTCGGTGAGTGATAACCATATCAAGGTGAGTAGTGGAATTCAGTGAGAGACTAGAGATAGTCTCTTCAAAGATCCAATACACAATTGAAAGATTTGACAGTTACATTGTGAGTATTCGGTTCACTTTTTATTGGGAGTTGGACGGTTTAGCTTCCTAGAATGTTTGGAAAATGATGAACGAATGTTGTATTGGAACATTAAAATTTTTGAGGTGAACAGGAAGTGCCAGATCTAATAAGATTAGGGATCATTGTAACAAAGATTTGAGGAACACCTGTAGATGTGTATGCAAATGCCATAGTGCATTGAACACATTGTAACAGGAACATGATGTAACAGAGGGGATCAATAGAATGATCTGGACTGATCGAAGAGGTTGATCAAAGAAATATAATGAGAAAGAAGAGATTTGCATTCAAGGGGGTTGTGTTGTCAAATTGTTTCTCCAGATAAAACAAGATGAAAATCTCCATGAAAGGCTTAGTGCATGTATTGTATTGTAACTGCATTTTCTCATTGCTGAATAATACAATGGGTCTGTGCTTTTAGAGTGTGTGGTTTTTTACCCGAAAGGGTTTTCCCCACGTAAATCTGTGTTTTCATTTCTTCTATTCTGTCTTTCATGTTTAATGATTCCGCTAAATGAATTTGGTTAATGCTTGTTGTTGAGACTGGTTAAAGTTGCATAAACTTTCCTCTAAGGGTTAATGTGGAAATGAATTATGTTTGATTCTGCTTTATGACATAGTAGTAAACTATTTTGAGGCTTTATGAGAAATTGAATGTTATTGAAGACTCACTGATCTTGGATATTCCTTCTGAGATAAACAAATTTCCCTACACTATTAGGTCATAGATTATCATGTGTTATCCACAAGTTAGAAGACACATGAGTTGGATACAACTTGAAAATGGCTCATACCAGTCATATGTAGAATGAGGAGAAGATGGATGATGTATTGAGTACTTGGACCCCTAGGGAAGCATCTATGGAATTAATTTACAAACAATCCAAATTCAAACTTGATGTTTCTAATGAAATATAAAGTACTTTTGAGATTCTTGAATTGCTAAATGAGGTATTATCATTTTAGATGGAATTGGAAATATAAATCAAAAGAAAATTACATTCTTTTGAGGAGTTGTAAGGGGAATTTGGGTAAGTGCACCAAGATGGTTCCCAAAAAGGGGACTTAAGTGGACAACTTTTTTTTGAAATCAGGAAATACTGACCTTGGACGTGAAATTGAGGATACTTATAATCAAAATTTTGAGATGGAACAAAAAGAAGGATTCAAGTGCTCTGAGCCTACTTTCTAAACTACTAATTTATTTTGAAAATGGTTGAGATTAAGGGGTTCAAATGAGGGACGTACACAAATTGGTGTTATTTTTGTCAAAAAAACATAACATAGCAACTCTTGTACGACCCTCGTACGGTGAACTTTTTTTTAGTATTTTTAAAATCGCAATAGTAAGAAGTTAGCTAACAGATGTAGTTGATGCACGATTTTTCTGATAATTTTTTCATGAATATTTGATTTTTTACTAATTTGCGAAGTGGACATATTCTGAAAATAGAATTTTGGTTGTGCTACCCCTACAAATTTTGGAAACTAATTGATTTGTTTTTCTTTTTAATTTTTTAATTTCGTAGAATGGAGTCTAGTTTCTAAAAATGTAATTTATTTAAAAAATTGATGAACGGTTAATTTATAACGAAAAAAATACCAAACACTGCTTTTGGCAAAAAAAAGACATATAGATAAAATAAATTATGGATGAAAGACTTAACGTTTTCATAAAGTGAAAAAAATTAAATCGTTGGATAGCTAAGAGATAACCCAACATTACCCATGTGCTCGATTTTGTCGATATTGAACCACGTGCAATCCTAACGGTGAGCACGCACTCGATTATCATAAATATGGTGGATTTTTTAAAAACACGTCTGTGGTCGTTGGGAATGCCCTCCAAGCCTTTGGGTTAGTATTCCAAGGAAAATACCAAGCCTAAGGCTCGGGAATTCCCAAAGCAAAATATAACGTGAGCGAGTTATAATGCACTTGCGTTATATCTCACTTTTGACATGCTTTTTGCTTCTGCAGGGAACATGTCTACTAGCACATAACGCGCTCATGTTATGTCTTACTTTATGTTAAATGCCAATATATTAATGTATGCTGATATATTTTTATGTTCATGTATGTCATGTATATATGTATGCTTGTATGAATGTAAAATTATATGTACATATGTATTATGCTTGTATGTATGCATTTATGTATGTCTTTAGATGAAGGGAGAATTTAGAGAGAGTCTAGAGAGATAGAGAGGGGGTTGAAGTGAGAGTTTAAGAGAGAGGGAGTGGGAGAGAAGGGGTTGGATTGAGGGGGACTTAGCTAGGTAGGGTGGGAGGGATAGAGGGAGGGAGAGAGAGGGGGGGTGGGAGAGAGAGAATTGAGGGAGAGGAAGAGAGAGAGGGGGGTGGGAGAGAGATAATTGAGGGAGAGGGAGAGAGAGGGGGGAGAGAGAGACAAAGAGAAAGAGAGAGTTATGTAGGTAGAGTGCGAAAGGGAGAGACTTGAGAGTGTGAGAGGGAGATACTTGAGAGTGTGAGGAGGGTGAGAGGGAGAGACTTGAGAGATAGGTAGTGAGAGGGAGTGTGAGAGAGAGGGAGTGGGAGAGAGAGGGAGTGTGAGTGAGAGACCTGAGAGGGGGAGAGGGTGTGAGAGGGAGTGACCTGATAGAGGTAGAGAAAGAGGGGGGTGGAGTGAGAGGGACTTATCTAGGTAGGGTTGGAGGGATAGATAGAGAGAGGGGAGAGAGACAAAGAGAGAGTTACTAGGTAGGTTGCCAGAGGGAGAGACCTTAGAGAGAGAGGGGGTGGGAGGAAGAGACATGAGAGAGAGGGAGAGAGAGGTAGCGGGAGAGAGTGGGATGGAGTGGGAGGGATATAAAGAGAGATGGATAGAGGGAGTGAGAGAGGGTGGTAGGGATTGATTGAACGAGAGGTACGCAGAAAGAGGGATACAATAGATAGAGACAATTAGAGAGGGTGGGAGGCAGGGAAGGAGGGAGAGGTGAGATGTATAGATAGAGAGAAAGTGAAAGGGTTTGAGGGTATAGGGTTGAGGGATTAGGGTGGAGGACCTATAGGGTTGATGATTTCTAGGGTATTAGGGTTTAAGGTTTGAGGGTTGAGGGAATAGGTTTGATGGTAGAGGGTATTTGGTTGAGGGTATAGGGTAGAAGGTTTAAGGTTTAAGCGTTTAGGGTTGAAGGGTTTGGGGTTAAGGGTTTACTTGGTTGAGGGTAGAGGGTTTAGGGTACAGGTTTGAGGGTATATGGTTGAAGGATTAGGTTTAGGGAACAATGTAAGGGGTAGAGGGTTTAGGGTTTAAGGATTGAGGGTTGAGGGTTGAGGGATTAAGGTTTGAGGGTTGAGAATTGAGGGTTGAGTGTTTAATATACAAGATAAAGGGTAGAGGGTTTAAGGGTTGAGGGTTGAAGATTGAGGGTTTAAGGTATAGGTTCGAGGGATTAGGGTTGCGGGTCCAATATATAGGGTAGAGGTTATAGTAGTTGAGAGATTAAGGGTTGAAGGATTAGGGTTTAGGGTGGAGAGTATTGGGTTGAGGGTAGAGGTTAGAGGGTAAAGGGTTTAACAATTTAGGGTTTAAGGGGTTAGGGTCGAGGGTCGAGGGTTTAGGGTTGAGTGTTTAAGGGTTTAAGGGTTGAGGGTTTAAGGGTCAAGAGGGTTGTGGGATTAGGGTAGAGAGTTTACTAAGTGGGTTTTAAGGGTTGGGATTAGAGGTTGAGGGGTGGGAGTGAGAGGTTTTCTTGCAGTGGAGGGGTAGAGGGTTTATGGGTTAGGGTTTAAGGGTTTAGGGATGAGGGATTAATAGGTTATAGGGTAGAGGTTATAGGAGTTCATGGATTAGGGTTTGTGGGTTGAGGGTTGAGGGATTAAGAGGATATAGGGGTTGAGGGATTAGGGTTTAAGGGTTGAGGTTTGAGGGTTGATGGATTAAGAGGGTATAGGGGTTGACGGATTAGGCTTTAAGGGTAGAGGGTTGAGGGTTCAATCATTAAGAGGGTATAGAGGCTGAGGGATTATGGTTTAAGGGTTGAGGGATTAAGAAGGTATAAGGGTTGAGGGATTAGGGTTTAAGGGTTGATGGTTGAGGGTTGAGGGTTGAGGGATTAAGAGGGTATAGGGGTTGAGGGATTAGGGTTTAAGGGATGAGGGTTGAGGATTTAAGGATTAAGAGGGTATAGGGATTGAGGGATTAGGGTTTAAGGGTTGAGGGTTTAGGGTTTGAGGGTTGAGGTATTCAAAGGGTATAGGGGTTGAGGGATTAGGGTTTAAGTGTTGAGGGTTGAGGGATGATGGATTAAGAGTGTATAGGGGTTGAGGGATTAGGGTTTAAGGGTTGAGGGTTGAGGGTTGAGGGTTGAGAGATTAAGAGGGTATAGGGGTTGAGGTATTAGGGT